>JAYJMB010000553.1:0-17859 GCA_036873735.1 Pouteria campechiana | reverse complement strand
AAAAATCATGGTATTATTATGTGGATTTATGGTGTAAAGTGGAGTAACGACCCCAGGAGGGCGGGGCGTTACAATATTCAACATTGTAATTTTAAACATAGAAACATTAGAGATTTCACTTTCAGATCATCACATTTGTCATGCCTAATTCTCCTCTAATGTTACAGAAACTTTCTATTGATAGTGGCTTAGTAAAGATATCAGCAAGTTGAGCACTTGTGGACACATATTCTAGACATATATTATGTTTTTCAATATGATTTCTAATAAAGTGGTGCCTGATTTCTATATGCTTAGTTCCTAAATGTAAAATTTGATTCTTTATCAAGCATATAGCACTATATTGTCATATTTAATAGGTATGTCTCTATAGCTTAGTCCATAATCGAGAAGTTGTTGTTTCATCCATAATAATTGAACACAGTAACTTCCACTACTATGTATTCAGCTTCTACTGTAGAGAAAGCAACAATAGTCAGTTTTTTAGAGAACCATGATATTAAACTATTTCCTAGAAATTGACAGGTTCCACTAGTACTTCTTCTTTCGCCTTTATATCCTCCAAAATCAACATCAAAATATCCAATGAGTTCAAAATTAGTTCCTTTAGGATAATAAAGTCCTAGATTTGGTGTATCAACTAGATACTTAAAAATTCATTTCACTGCAGTAGGGTGAGATTCTCTAGGACTAGACTAAAATCTAGCAAATAGGCATACGTTAAAGAGAATATGTAGTCTAAATGTAGTAAGGTAAAGAAGAGATCCAATCATAATTTTATATAGTTTTTGATCTACAAGTTTACCTTTTTCATCCTTGTCCAGCCTTGTTGATGTGCTTATTGGAGTGCTTGCTGCCTTAACTTCTTCCATTTTGAACTTCTTTATCATCTCTCTAGTATATTTGGATTGACAAATATAATTTTCATCATCTCTTTGCTTGATTTGTAATCCAAGGAAGTAATTCAATTCTCCCATCATATTCATTTCAAATTCATCCTGAATGATCTTTGAGAAATCTTGACAGAGTTTTTCATTAGTAGCTCCAAATATAATGTCATCCACATAAATTTGAACTATCAAGATATCTTTGTTAATATTTTTTTATAAACAGAGTAGTGTCAACCTTTCCTCTCTTGAATTTATGATCAATTAAGAATTTGCTCAACCTTTCATACCAAACTCTTAGAGCTTGTCTTAAACTATAGAACGCCTTGGTGAACTTATAGACATGATCGGGTTGATCATCATTCTCAAAACCCGAATGTTGATGTAATACACTTCTTCACTTAAAGGTTGATCTAATACACTCCTTCACTTAAATATCCATTTAGAAATGCACTCTTTACATCCAAGTGACATAACTCAAAGTTCTTATAAGATGTAAGAATAAGTATCATTCCAATGGCTTCTAATCGAGCTACAAGGGCATATGATTCTTCAAAGTCAATTCCTTCTTCTTGAGAGTAACCCTTAGCAACTAATCGTCCCTTATTTCTTACAACTAACCCACTTTCATCTAATTTGTTTCTAAATACCCATTTAGTTTTGATTACATTAACATTCTTTGGTTTTCAAACTAGTTCTCATACTTTGTTCCTTTTAAATTGATTAAGCTTTCCTTATATTGCTATAATCCAATTTTCATCATTCAAAGCTTGATCAACGTTAGTTGGTTCGATTGTAGATATGAAGGCATAATGACCATAGATATTTTGCATAGACATTCTTGTTTTTACATTGTCATATACATTTCCTATAATTTGCTTTCTAGGATGAGTAGTAACAAATCTCAAATCAATAGGAGGTTGATAAGGAATCATTTTCTAAACTTTGTATGTCTTTGTCATTGGTGTTATTCTTTTGATCCTTCAATTTGAGCTTCTTCATATTTGTTGCAGCTTCATCTGCATCACTATTACACTTATTTCTCAGGGTTATATTTGCTTCATCAAATTTAACATGTATAGACTCTTCTACGACCTATGTTTTCTTAATGTAGACTCTAAATGCTCTACTATTGGAAGAGTAACCAAGAAAGATTGCTTCGTCGCTCTTTGGGCCAAACTTTCTAAGGTTATCTTTTCCATTGTTCAACACATAGCATAAGAATCCAAAGGGATGGATATATGAGATGTTTGGTTTTAGTCCTTTCCAAAGCTCATGCAGGGTTTTCTTTAAGATTACTCTTATTGTAACCTTGTTCAGCACATGGCAAGCAGTACTAACTACTTCTCCCCATAATCTTTTAAACAATTTACTTTCATTCAGCATGGTTCTTATCATTTCCTGAATTGTCCAATTCTTTCTTTCCATAACTTCATTTTGTTGACGAGTTCTAGGGGATGAGAAACTATGGTGAATTCTCGCTTTATCACAAAAATTAATGAATCTTCTATTTTCGAATTCATCACCGTGATCACTACGGATGGAACAATAGAAATTTGTTTCTCATTTTGGACTAACTTTGAAAAAGTATAAATATTGAAAATGCTTCATATTTGCTAGTCAAGAGAATTACCCATGTAAATCTATAGTAGTCATCTACTATCACATATACGTACCTTTTCCTCCAAGTGTGACTATGTCTGATGGTACAAATAAATCCATATGCAATAGTTCTAGAGGTTTGGATGTAGATACTTCATTTTTAGGATGGAAGGATACTTTGGCCTATTTTGACAATTGATATGATTTACATATTTGGTTTTTGTCATAGTTTAATTTTGGTAGACCAATCACGAGATCTTTTTTCCACAAAGATTTGATATTTGATATATTGATATGTCCTATCCTATTATACCATACCTATGGATCATCCTCGACTATAGTTAAGCATTCTTCAACTATATCATCTAGCTACA
The DNA here is from genome assembly GCA_036873735.1 of Pouteria campechiana. Classification (NCBI taxonomy): domain Eukaryota; kingdom Viridiplantae; phylum Streptophyta; class Magnoliopsida; order Ericales; family Sapotaceae; genus Pouteria; species Pouteria campechiana. The sequence goes on along the minus strand of JAYJMB010000553.1, from coordinate 14,996 downwards.
ATAGATAAATATTTTTATGCATTTTTTTGCTAAATAGTAGATCATTGTCTATACTAATTACATTACGTGCAGATAGTTCAAAAACAACTTTATGACCCTTGTCACATAATTGACTGATGATTAGTAGATTGTGCTTGAGCAAACCATAAACTTTACCTATTCCCTTAACCTTTATCTATTATTGCCGATTGCTACTGTTCCTCCATCCATTAGCTTTAATTCTTTGAACATCATTTTATTCCCAGTCATATGTCTTGAACAATCACTATCCATGAATCATGCATTTCCAGTCGTAGCTTTGAGACTTACCTGCATTCAAAGCAAATTTTCTTCTTATGTTGTTGGTAGCCAAGTATTGGGTCCAATGATGTTAATGGAAAAGTGTGTGCTCATTCCTTGCATTTCCATCTCATCTTAGCACCTTTTGCTTGCATATTTTTGACATAACAACAATCATGCACCTTTTGTCCAAATCTATTGTAGAAATAGCAAATATTTGGAACTTTGCTATATGCAATATATTTCACTAGTTTCTTTATCCAAGAATAATTCATTAACCTTCTAATATTTGGAAAATTTTCCCTTTCTTTTGTGAGGTTCACTCCCTTGGACCATCCAGCAAATTTTTGTAAATTTTCATCATCTAACTGTACATAGCCAAGTCCCTTTTTGCTGGTTTGACCAGTCATTCTCATAAATTTAGTCACAGACTTTCTTGGATTGGAGAATTTACTTAGCATATTATTTCATAATTCTATCTCTTTCTTCAGATCTTCAACCTCCTTTTGTAAGATAAATTTCTTTCTGCCAGAATAGAATTTACTTTGACAATTGCATCAAAGTGTCTTTTCTTTTGAGTGAGTTTCTGGCCAAGTGATTCGAACTCACTGAAGAGATAGTTGTATGATTATTGTAACTTATCAAGGGTTTTGCATTTGTCACAAGTTCTATTTGAACTTGAAGAGTCAAAACTGTAAGAGTAATACAAATTTACCTCTGTCTCCAACTCCATTGTGCACTGCTCTTTAATGGTGATTTGACCTGTTGATTCATTCTCCATCTAGGCCATGCAGCATATTTTTGCAAGGTTTCCAACTTCATTATCACCTTTCTCACTCGAGTTAGTTCCTGATGATTCTTCATCATTCACATACATTCCTCTGGCTTGGTTTCTTAAGGACTTCTTGAAATATTTCTTTTCTTTTCCATCATCTTTCTCGTTCATATTTACTTTCTCTTCGTTAGGACATTCAAGAGACATGTGTTTGATCCCTCCACATTTATAGCATATAAGGAGATCCTTCTTTATTTCGGTCATTCTCTTTTGTTATCTAGGTTGTCTCCTTGATGAACCGCCTCTACTGCTTCTTGCAAACTGTCCAAAATTTTTGACCAACATGGCCATATCATCTTCAGATTGTGATGCTGGATCACTGCTCCTTTCTTTGGTCATTTTCAAGGTAATATTTTTCTTTGCCTTTACTGGCTCTTCCCTTTGGTTCTTAATCAGCTCGCGTGACATCAATGAACTGATAAGATCATTCACTGAAAGAGTGTTTAGATCCTTTGCATGCTCTATTGCTATAATCTTTTGGTCCCATGATTCTGGTAGCGCCCTTCGTATCTTCATCACCTATTTAGAATTTGTAACTTCTTTTTCCAAACCTTTCAAAGCATTATTAACTTTAGAAAAATGAGCATATATTTCAGATATACTATCTCCTTCCTTCATCCTAAAATGTTTTAGTTCTCCTATCAACATATTTCTTCTGGTTCCCTTCACTTATGAGGAACCTTTATAAATAAACACTAATTTATCCCATATATCCTTTGCAGTAGTGCAAGAGGATACTCAATCAAACTCAAATGAGGATAGTCCGCAAAATAAAGAGTTCATAGTCTGTGCATTATTTTGGACTGAAGTGGCTTCCTCTTAGTCCATGCATCTACTTCAGTAGTAGGAAGAGTGATTCCGACTTTAATAGCCCTCTAAGATTCCAATTCATTGGCTCTAATAAGTTGCTTCATCCTTAACTTCTAGTAAGCGAAGTTAGTTCCATCAAATAGAGGTGGCGAGGAAGATGATTGCCACTCGATGAATATTTGTAATAAGAATGATGGGTTTGCCATTGGATCACTATAAGTATTTATGTAGTCTGCTCTAATACCACTTATTGGTTCCAAAGATTAGACAAAATCCAAGATGAGAGGGGTGAATTGGGTACTTAAAAATTATTTCTCAACCCGTTTTTGGATTACTCTTCCCTCTAGCAATCAATCACTCAATCGACAAATGCACAAAATATATAAGACACAATGATTTTTATAGTGGTTTGAGTAAACACTCTAATCCACTCTTCCAAGAGCACTTTTCTCTTAGTGTCTTGGGTTCGACTATTACCAAAAGTAGAAATACAATAATGTCCCCAATACTCTTCTAGATTCCAGCTTTAGGGGGCATAAATAAGTGTCCCTGAAACTCTTTTGGATTTCAGCTCCAAGTGGTATAAACAAGTATCCCTGACACTCTTTTAGATTCTAGCTCTAGCAAGCATACTCACGATGCTCCCATCACTCTTCTAAATTGTAGCTCTAGATACGGCTCTTGTTTGCACTCAGACAGTCATAGCTCTTCTTGAGTCTAGTCTCCGCCACAAGCTCAAGGAACTTTACAAGAGATAAATATCAGAAGTTTAAGCACAAGAATTTCTCAATAAGCACAGGGAAAGGTTTTTGAAAGTTGAATGCAAAAGTAAATGATCTTCCCAAAGATAGTGGAGAGCCTTCAAAGAAAAGTCAAGGAAGGTTTGAATGTAAGGCTCTTGACTCTTGAAGGATTGCAGAAGGTTTAGCTTAGATCTGTAAATGCCCTCAAAAGGGTTTTGAATGATTTTCTCAATACTTCGTTAGTTCCTCCTACTCCAGCGATGTTTCATTTATAGTCGCTTTAAATTATAGTCGTTGGTGGTAGGTGAGCTCCATTAATAACAAAGGATGTTTTGATTGGTGTATTTTGAATTCTCTGACTTTTGCTTATTCCTTATATGCTGGAATGCCTGCAATGCCGACCTTGGTGAAGATGATTTCTGGTTTTTCTATAAGCTTTGGTTGAGGTATTACTGCAATGGCTACCTCTTTCATTAATATAGAAAGATCATTATTGATGCTGAGCAAAGACCAATGATTTGTTCTAACAGTTGCTCATCTTTTACCTATGATAGATGAAATATCTATCTAGCTATCCATAAGATAAAGTTCCTTTGTCTTTATCTTTCGTAATTGACAGATGAATCATCCTTTCTATTATTGTTAGACGAATCAACCATTCAATTTCTTTGTTTGTTGCATCATAGAGGCATAGATGTCTTGTTACTTCAGTGCTTCCTCTATTGGGTTTGTCTGTTGTAAGTAACAAATGAAGGTTGGATTACTGACAGGTTTTCTTCATGCCTTCATCTGATGGAATATTTCTCTGCTTTGTCTGTTATTGAATAGACAATCATTGACGAATTCTTTACTCTGCCAGATGCTCCTTACCTTTTCTGCTTTGTCTGTTGACAACAGATGATTATTAGCTCACTTATGATAAACAAAGTTTCTTCTCTACCATACAATTCTTACTTCTCTGCTTTGTCTGTTGATGCCAGATGAAGTTTTTATTTTGTAAAAAAGATCTTCACTTCTTTTGCCTTTGTCTGTTCTCATCAAATGACCATTGGCATAACTATGGCTTGCTTATGATAGATCAAATCTGTTGTATACATACTGTCTTGCATTCATCAGATATGATTTTCCACTTTGACATATGAATGAAAACAGTCGAGTCCTTTTCATTCATGCTTTGTTTGTTACAATACTTCATCTTTTGCTTCTTGACTTTCTCAAACCTTGTCACCATGGAATATATTTTCTGAGCTCAATTTTCTTTAAGACCTGCAACTTGATTCTATATGGTAAAAACTTGATAACAACCATTAATACATAATCTTTAATCAAGTTTTGTTTATCATCGAAATCATGCATTCATGTCAACAATCTTTGCCAAGGTAGTGCATAGCAAAGGTCACAACTATCTAGGAGGCGAGAGACCTAGACAAAATGAAAGTTTAAGACCTTATGGGTTCACTTATGACCCATGAAGTTCTTATGAAGTAGAGAGCTCTAGAAGAACCAAAAGGAAAGAAATCAATATCACTAAGAGCTAAGTCAAATGAATCACAAAGTGAAGCTTCAACATGTGAAGCTAAGAACGATGATGACATGGAGATTCTGAACAGAAGATTCAGAACCATGTTCAAGAAGAAGACTGCAAGCAATTCCAAAAATTTTAAAAACAAGGATGGAAGAAAAGATGTCCCCACCTGCTACAAATGTTGCAAGCCTAGCCACATTCAATTTGATTGTCAAGATCCTAACAAAAAGCAAGGGATACAGCAATAAGAGAGATACAATAATTATAATGATAAGAAGAATAGCAGCAGCAACAAAAAATTCAAAAAGAAGATAAAGGTATTTGCTACTTGGAAAGATCTAGAAAGCATACTACATAAAAGCTCAAGTGATAGTGAGGATGAACATGAAGTAAAATTCAGTAGACTATCACCTACAAAGGGAGATCAAGAAGAATACCACATTAGAATTAGCTTCATGGTCATCTATGAAGATGAAGTAACTTCTGAACTTGAATCTCAAAGTTTTCTTGATGAATTAGAAAGTTTGTATATAGATTTCAAGGTTTTAAAATCCAAATACAAGGAGACAAAGAAAGAGATATTGAAAGTTACCAATGAATGCTCTAAGTTGAAAGATGAAAACAACAAGCTCAATAGTGATCAATACAGCATTCGAGAACTTGAACAAGTTAAGGTAGAAAACAATGGCCTAAGATAGACCTTAACCTCCACCTTATTTAGAATGAAACCAAATAGTAAACTAGCTAGTAACATAAGAAAAAGAACTATAATTTTAGAAGAAAACAATAAACCAAATAGACCATGGTTTGAGTTCCTAAAATAGTTGCAAGATGTAGTAAATGTAATCCAGTCTCCAAATATTAGAGTAGTGGCACCCAAAAAGTAATAAGTACCAAAATTTGCTGCCACTAACCTACCTAGACCCATTCCCAAATGGGTACTAAAGATTAAAGCCTAACCTTGTCATTGTAGATGTATCTAAGTGCCACAAGAAGTAGCATGTGGTACATTGATAGTGGTTGCTAAAGACACATAACAGGGGAGAAGGAGCTGTTCATAGAACTGAAAGAGAAACGTGGTGGAATAGTAACCTTCAGAGACAATGGCAAAGATAGAGTGGTTGGGATTGGTAAGGTCGGCCATACACGTTATACTATTATTTCAAATGTGCTTTTAGTTGAGGAATTAAAGCATAACCTTTTGCATGTTATTCAGTTTTGTGATAGTAGTTATAAGGTTATGTTTGAATCTCATAATTGTTCAGTCGTAAATCAGCATGACTCAATTGTAGTTCTAGGCAAAAGGCATGGAAATGTGTATATAGTAGACTTTTTTGATATCCACGCTAACTGTTTTATTAGTCATTGATGGTTCAAAATATAATTCATCACAAGTGTACAGATGCATAGCAATATACTGTGCAATACAAAGGTCGATCCCACAAAGAATGATCAAACTGACTTAATTAATTTTAGTTATCTGAACTATCCTAACCTAAAAAAGAATGTATTTAAAACTAAAAAGACTTGGAATAATGGTTGGTATAATTTCAGAATTTCAAAAAATTAATAGCATGAAAGTAAATCAATGGATAAATATAATGCAAAGAGATTAGCAAGATGCAAAGGTCTAGGGATCCAATTTCACCACTAGCCTTTTTGGCTAATGGAATGTTGGATTCAATGCCTCAGTTAGATTCGTTCTTTCAAAAGTAAGATTATTACCCTTAGATATGTGGGTTTAAATCAAGTGTTTTTACTCATTCCAATTACTTATGGTGCATAGCATAATTGAGGTGAAAACCCATTAAGCTCAAGAAAATAAGAACCAATAGTATGGTTTAGTATATGGTGTCTACCTTAACCATCTATCCTTCTCATGCAAAGGAGCTCTTGGTTTAGCATATGGTGTCTATCTTAACCATGTTTTGATAATTAATCTAACTTATAATATTGGTGATCAAGCAACAAAACAAGTTAAATCATTGCACACAACATCATGAATGAAACAAGATCATATAGCATTAATATCCAACAATCCATAACAAAGAGTATCAAAAAGGGTTATATCTTTGCCCTAGAAAAAGAGATTTAGTTCATAAGAGAAAATAAAACAACTCCCTTAAATAGGATGATCATAATGAAGAACATCTTCTCTCCTTCTTCTTGCTTGTAATCTCTTCTTCTTCTCCATAAGAAAACTCTCAGAATTTTGACCTTTAAACCTCCGAGAAAACTCTCCGAAAGGAAGTGAAAATAACCCCTGAAAAACCCTAACTTTTTCCTTAAAAACCCAGCCTCTACGCAATATAAGAAAATCAACAAAATTACTGATCTGCTGCTAGCACCAGCAACTCTTGCTTGCTATCCTGCCGTTGGTAGCTGAAGATGCTGGCGCCAGATGCTAGCTGGCGGCATTGGCTGGCTATCTTGGTTTGTGTTGATTTTTCACTCCTTTTGCAGTTGTTTTGTTTTCCTTCCTTTAAGCTTCTTCTTTTCCATCCTATGTCTCTTCTTTTCCATCTTCAATCAGTATTATTGTATATGATTTTGATGATAATAAAACTTATATTAAGATAAGAAATTTGTATACTTAAATCTCTAAACAATCATATAAATGGTTATAAATTGATAAACAATAATTAATATAAACACATAACCAGGAATAATTAATTATAAATGAATACATTCCTCACTTTATGTTGTGCACCTAATGAATATTAATTAATCTTTACCGCATAAATTTGCTAAATAACACTAAGCACCATGATTACTTAAGCTTTCATATTATGTATTTAATGAAGATGTATATTATTCTTATTTTACAAAATGATAAAATTACATGAGGATAAAATACATTCTGATATTATATATGAAAGCTAACAATTTAGCAAGTGCAAAAAAGTTCAAGTTTAGGATAATGATGGTCTGCAACAAACTGCTACAAATATCTGCTACATTCCAAAGGAGCTAAACTGATGAAAATCATGGAAGAAGAAGAAGAAAGTAGAAGACAAATAATAAGAAAGGTTGTAATTGTCTAAAAGAAGCTTCCACAAATAAAAGTAAAAGGAGACAAAAAAGTCTTCAAAGATGCACTAAAACAAGCTTGTGTTGTTTGTTAAATATAATGAGGAAATTTCAATAGACAAATGCAAGACAAAAAAGTCAAAGATAAAGCCATGGTCGAGAAGCATAAAGTTGTTTGAGAAACTCAAACTATCTACACCAACTAGACAAAGGTTGTCTGAGATAAAAAAAAGAAGAAGAAGATCCATCAAATACTCAGACAAAGGAAGAAAGAAGATATTGCCGCCCAGACAGTCAATATCTTGCACAAAGAGAAGAAAACTTTGTTTGATCAAGAAAGTTAGAAGAATGGATTTGTCTGAGGACAAAAAGGTAACTTAAACCAATAAGAGAGTGCAACTTTAGCTAAGCTAAGATAGATAAACAAAGAATGAAGAAACCAAGGAGTTGCAAGAACAAACCCCTTCTATTACTCGAAGTGTACAAAACAATTGAAGAACTTTACTTCGTTTGTGAATCAAGAGTTCATCTGTTACTTGCAACAAACAAAGTAGAAGTTCCACAGTGAGCATACATGAAGCTAAACAAACAAAGTGTTGCTTGGACCAAAATAAGCTTCAACAGACAAAGGCATGATCATCTACAACTTATAATAGACAAACTCATACGACGTGCAGAGTACTCCTTCCAAGTAATACATAGTTAATCTATTGCTTACATCAAACAAATATTACACTTCATCTGTTAAGTTAAAGCAAGATTCATTTGTCATCTCCAACAAATAATGAGGAATAAAAGAAGAATACAATACTTCATCTATTAGAGTAAGATAAAGCAAACTTCATCTGCCACCTCCAATAGGCAAATAAAGAACAAAGGAAAAACATCTCACTTTGTCTATTCGTCAATCGATCAGCCTAACTTTGTCAGCGCCACCCAGAGTTAGCCTATTATTTATAATAGACAAAACACATACATGAAGGATCGATCAATAGACAAATCTCCTGGAGTAATTCAGGCAGACAAAGTAGAGTTTGTCTATTATTCAGTTCGACTTCATCTGCCTCATTCAATGTTCATCTGCTACTTGCAATAGACAAATCACTCTTATAGAAGTTCAATTGATAGATAAACCTTGAAAGAATCCATCTACAACTTATGGTAAACAAATGCAAATAGAGAGAGGTCGTAACTTGTCAAAGAAAAATTGATTTATGTGACTAGCATTCAAATGGCATCTACACTTGTGCCGACATTGTACAGAATTATATCAGTCACCATTTCCAGCAATAAGCAATGTTGCAAGGTTTTTAAAGCTATGATAGATTAAACAAGGAAAACCTTTTAACACAACTCATCCTCCTCTCTAAACTGAACGGCGATATAGTAGCTCGATATAAAACAAAAAGACCTGAACTTCTACGGCAGAAAATTCAATTGGTTTTATTTATTCAATTTTGCACTTGTTTCTATATTCAACAGAACCCATCTTCTCCAACGGTCGAAAATATGAAGATGTCATTTAAGGAGAAAAGGTGGGATGATTCAAAGGTGGTGAGGGAATACTTTTCAAATGCTCTTAACCTTATGCAAATCCTTTCACTCATGACCAAGAGCTTAAACCTTCAGTTATCTATCCTTGAGCTTAAATCTTCATATCCTTACGGCCATTGTCTTTACATTATGGGAAGATCTTTTGTATTACATAGAGCTAAAAGAAAATTCATGTATTTCCTTATGCTTAAGAGAAACACTATGTAAAAGTGTATAAGTTTTTTTGGTAAACTTGAAACCAAAGAGTTGTTGGTGAGCTTTAGAAAACCAACAAGTTTGCTGGTTATCCTCAAAACTAGTGAGTTTGTTGGTGATCTTTGAAACCAATAAGTTTTCTGGTGAGCTCATGAAAACCAAAAGATGCTTGGAGCACTGTGTATTTCCATTATATAGGATCTAGTGGAACCCAAGGCATAATGAGTGTGTGCTCTTGGAAGAGTAGATGTAGGGACGGGGTTCTGAACCACTATAAAATCGTCTTGTCTATGTGCGTGTGTTTGCTCATTTATTTTATTCTTTATGCATTTTATTATTTTTATTATTCACTTTACATCACACCACACACAAGCATGAAAAGAGGGAAATGATCCAATAGGGGCTAAGCAATGAATTTTTATTTACCCAATTCACCCCTCCCTTCTTGGGTTATGCCATCCTATGGGACTATACAATTAAGACACGCCAAAAAAGACATGATAGAAAGACTATTCTAAAAGGATGTTATTATTGGCTTACTCAAATTGAAATTTGACAAAGGATAGTTGTGTGATGCCTGCATGAGAGGAAAGCATGCAAAAGAGTCTTTCGAGCAAACAGAGAAGTTTATATAACTAAGCCACTTCAATTGCTACATATAGACTTAGTGGGACTAACAAGAACTAAAAGTCTAGAAGGGAAACATTATGCATATGTCATTGTTAATGACTATAATAGTTATACCTAGGTAATGTTTCTTGCATCCAAAGATGAGGCCATTTCATTCTTTGAGGTGTTTTCTAAGTGTGCGTAGAATGAACAAACTTCTTATATTGTTTCCATTAAGAGTGATCATTATAGAGAATTTGAAAATCATAAGTTCATAGCCTATTGCAAAAATAATGGTATCTTTTAAAATTTCTCTGCACCAAGAACACCCCAGCAGAATGGAGTAGTAGACAGGAAAAACAAAACCTTACAAGAAATGATGAGGACCATGTTGAGTGAATATAATATGCCTTAATATTTTTAAGTTAAAGCTATGAATGCTTGATGGTTCAAATTATTATACCTCGCAAGTGCATGACTGTATAGTAGTACAATGTGCGTGAGCAAGGGTCGATCCCACAGAGAATGGTCAACTAATTTAATTAAATTGAGTTACTAACTAAAACTAACTTTGAAAAGATGGATTGTTGGTTTAAACTAATAAGAATAATAAACTAAGAAGATAATCAGAAATCTAGAGCTATAGAATGATATAGGATATACTGCAAGTGGTAAAGGTCTAGGGTTCAAATTTCACCACTTAATGACTCCTCTTGCCGTTTGGATATTAGATTCAATGCTTGCTTGGGTTCATTCTTTCTATGATATGATTATTACCATATGGTGTGCGAGTTTAAATCAAGTGCTTTCACTCATTCCAATTACCTATGGTGTGTAGCATAATTGAGGTGAAAACCCATTACGATCAAGAATTATGAACCAAGTAGAATAGTTGTGCATTAGGTGTGCGCCTTAACCTTATACTTTTCTCATTCAAAGAAGCTCATGGTTGTGTTAAGTGTACTGCTTAACCATGCATAGACAATCAATAAGATTTATGAAACTGGTGATCAAGCAATCACACAAATCAAAAGATTGAAATAAAATCCATGATTAAAATACAAACTTTCATTAAATAATTAATAATCCAAATAACAAGGTTCATCAAAGTGGGCTACATCTTCATCCTAGAAAGAAGAAATTAGTTCATGAAGAAAATAAAAGAAACTCCCTTCATGATGATCATCATACTACAATTAGCCTTCTTGAATCGCTTTCGCTCTCCTTGAATCCTCCTTCGTTACTCCCTAAAATCTCCTAAGATTAGCCTCCAAGAAAACCCTAGAACTCCTCTCCAAAAGCTTCCTAAGAATTCTCAAAAGGATCCTTAAATACTACTAAAAATAGGGCTTAAAAATGTAGCAATTTTGCAATAATAAAAAAATATAAATCAGTGGTTTGATCAGACGCTAGCGCCGGCGGTGCCACAATGCTAAATTTTGCTCCTTTGCATCTTCAGCTCTGCTTCCTTGGTGTTTTTGCCTTCCTTCATTGCTTTGCTGGTCCATATTTGCTTGCTTTCTCTCCTTTTCTCCACTCTTCCACTAAACTAAATACACAAGAAAAAGATGTGAAATTGACATAAAATTAATTAAAGATTGCATGGAATTAAGCTTGAAAATACAAAATATAAGTAAATGAAATTCACTCATTAAACACCCCCAAACTTATACCCTTGCTTGTCCTCAAGCAAAATTAGCAACCAAACTAGTGAAACAATTAGAATAACCTCTCTCTTGAATAATCAAACACATGCCAAACAAATTACACATGTACACATAATTCAGAATTTAGTTAAAATACTTCCAAAGTAATTACATGAAACTCATACTTCATTAATCCTGTCATGATGTGAAAATTGTGAATGTGTATGCTATGTCACTCTTAAGCTCCATGCATACTTGTCAACTTACAATATGTGAACTAATGATTCTAATGATTTCATAAAACACATCATAAGCTTGCTTTTCATAATCCCTCTCCACTAATGTAGACAACTCTTATTCACTTAGATCACTAGGCCTTAGCTAAGCTTATAATAAAGCTAATAAAGAAAGGAAGTAAAGATCAACAAAGTAAGAGACATGATAAACTTGTACAAGATTGTTCATTCTCTTAACTTTTGTTGGGGTTTTCTCTTTCTTTCCTTAATTCTGGGCTATATTAGTATCACACCCCAAACTTGTTTTCTTTTTAATTTATGGGATGTGATCCCCCCATTCAAAACATATTCTTTATTTGACTATATTTTTCTTTTGTCCCTTGTTTTCTTTCTCTTTCATGGCACACTCAATTTTTCACACCCCCAAACTTATCTTATTTTACTCCATTCATACCTATCAATAATCATAAGCATAAAATATGTCTCTTAATAGGTAACACATAGTTTTTTCGATGAAATAGGTTTAGATAATGAGGCTAAACAAGAAAATTTGAATGGTAATTTTTCACATGCTTTGCACATGCTATTCTGCCATTAAGCTCAATGGGGACTCTAGCGACATGAATGTACTAGGTTAAAGGCTCAAACTGATCAAAGAATACCTAGATCACTTCCAAGTAAATATGTTGTCTAGGATTTCGCCTTGAGAGATACTCAAATAAGCTCTAACATGCTTGTTTCAATCAAAATAAGTCAATAAATTCAGAATATTATCAGCTAATTTGCATACACTTTGCATGATTATGACATAATGTGCATGAAAAATTTTTATTAGTCATGAGGAAGAAAGAATTTTATATAAGAATTAGTACATCACAAGGAGTGCTTATCCTTCTTCCTAAATTATATGTAATGGTAATCAAAAACTCAACATGTTAATAATTAATTCGAGAGAGATATCCTATATAATTTCAACACATTAGCACACAATTGCTTTTGGAGGCAAATCCTAATAGCCATAATGTAAATTTCACAAAAATGGACTCAAACTTAAATAAAACATTTTAACAAGACACTCTAAATAAAACATAGAAGCTAAACAAAATAAACAACTACTCCCCCACACTTGAACGAAATATTATCCTCAATGTGAAAATAAAACATTAGAACTGAGGCCTTCCCTGAATTGTTTCAGATAAATCATCAAAATAGGAATCTGACTCTTCATCATCAGCTAGTGGTGGGAATGGTTTAAAAACTGGAGGAGTGGGAAAGACAACCGAGCCTGCATCCTAGAAAAAGTTGCATTTCTTGAACATAGACTGCATCGCCATAACATGATCCATCAGGAAGTTAATTTGCATCATTGTTTGTTGCTACCAATGCTCATTGGAATCCTCCATATCTGTAATTTGGTCTTGTAGACTAGCTAGTGTGGGCGTAGTGCATTGAGAATGCCTTGATTGTCTCCGCTGGGAAGAGCTTGGGGTAGGGGATGATGTGCCCATTCTGTGGCTTGAAGCACTAGTCTTTTCCAATTGCTCCATAAAGGCATCATTTATGAGAGGGAGTGGTGGCTGGAGTTCTTCTTGTGGTTTAACAAGAACACCTGCCATGAGACATAGTTGACAAATTAGGGATGAATGGCCAAGGCTGCTTGTTAGCCTTCCAATCAAAAAGAAGTAGTGGAACATTCAATCACCCTCCCCACATCAATAGACAACCATGCCATAATGGCAAAGTTAATTTGAGCTCTTTCTTTGTTCACATCAAAAACATGGTTAGTAGCCAACAATTTAGTAGATATGAAATAATGCCATGCTTTTGGAAATGCTCTCAACTGACCTCGTAGAAAACTAATTACCCTTTCATTTTGCATTTTCCACCTGCTACTCAACTTAGCCAACTGAGAGATGATTGCATCATTATCTGGTCTTTGCTCAAGCCATGTGGTATAATCATCATCTTCATGGTCATCCAACTCATAATAGCTGTTGATGGAAGACCTATCGTATGAAACTAGCTTTCCTCTTACAAGAATTCTCCTCTCTTTGGGATCCACCTCATACTGTGCTCTTGCATTGGCATAGAACTCTCTTACTAGTGCAGCTACAGTGGGCTCAGGTTGAGCTATAAATCTCTGCCAACGTCTCTGAATGATAATATTCTGGATGTCAGTGTACATCATGTCTATGCCTCTCTCTCGAATACCTTCACGATTGACAATGGTTGTAGTGTATAGCTGTTATGCTCTCATTGAAAAAGGTGGGCTCACATGGATCTCTCAGTCACTTGGATGGTCTAGAAGTAGTAGCCTTATGTGGAGGCATACTGACAAACACTAAAATCAAAGAGCACTTGAAGCACAATATGATAATTAATCACAAATTAGCTTATCCCAAATCATACCAAAGCACTTCACTTAAACATTTGAACCATACAGACAACCAAGAATACTCAAGTAAGCTTTTTCTCAATGCAACTTCTACTTAGGCATTTTAACAAACACCTAGCAAGTACCTCATTCAACAAAATTTCAATGCATCTTTCATACATGGCAACTCTCCCATAAACAATTCATCAAGCATTAAGCATGGAAATTCAACAAATCATAAGCCAAACATTCCATTAAATACTAGGAGGGCAATTTAACTTCACCCTGCATGCCACATTCATAAGTTCAAAACCAAGCACATGCATGTGCATAATGAGCTCAACATGAACCTTCAAAAATCATACTCCAAACACCTTCAAAACATGATCAAATTCACTTCACAATCCCACAAACTTCACACCACTCTAAGCATATACACCCACACACATTATAGCACAAATTCCACCTTGGAAATCAACATAACCTTCTTTCAAGCATTTCATCAAACACTTCATGTGCAACATGCAAACCCACCTTTTCATCACAAAAACCCATATCATTCTTTTGGAAATAACAATATAAGATTAAGAAGTAAAAAGGATTGGATTTCACTCTGGTTTCTTCAAGCCTCAAGTGTCTTTGAGAACCTAACTTGGGAAGATGGCTTGAAGAAGAAGAAGTGGATGAGAATTTAGGAAATGAGAGAGATGGATGAGGTTTGATGTGTTTGGCAGATTTATGGAGTAAGATTGGTGGTGAAATGGGAGGGATTTGATGTGGGGAAGAAGGGGTTGGAGTGTTAGAAGTGGTTGGAGTGTGTAGAAGAAAGGGGGAAAGATGGGTATTGGATTTGGAGAGAGAGGGGAGGTGAGTGGCTAGGCACAAGTGGGAGGGGGGTTAAGTTGGGTTTCGGGTGCCAGCGAGGCCAGGTGAGTGCTGGCGGCCCGGCTCGCTTCCTGTTTTGATTTTTTTATGTATTTCACTCACCTTGGCACCAGCGATGCCACCTCACTGCCTGCTTTAGCTTCTCTATTCTAGCACCTTGTGATAATTCTTAGCTTTGAAGCTTCATCAGCTTTGCTCCACTTCTTCAAGACTTTGTTGAATCACTTTGATTTGCTCCACAACTCCATCACTTACATCATGTGATCCTTGCTTTA
>JAYJMB010000552.1:0-10412 GCA_036873735.1 Pouteria campechiana | reverse complement strand
CTAACGTCCAAAATTCTGATTCCATGGTAGAGTGAGTAACGCAAGTTTTCTTTTTAGAAGCCCATGAAAAGTGGCTCAACCAAGGGTAAAAATCCAACCACTGATAGACATAGATCCTAATCTATCAAAAATCTGGCTAGCAGGCTAAAACCAAGAGGAGAGGGGTGAATTGGGTTCTTAAAAATTACTGCTCAAACCCTTTTTGGACTAATCGTCCCTCTAGCAATCAATCACTTAATATATGAATGCCTAAATAAATAAGACACAATGATTGTTATAGTGGTTCAAGTAAACACTCTACTCTACTCTTCCAAGAACACTTTTCTCTTAGTGTCTTGGGTTCCAATATTCCCAATAGTAGAAATACAATAGTGCTCCCAATACACGTCTAGATTTCAGCTTTAGGGGGCATGAACACAATGCTCCCAACACTCTTCTTGATTCTAGCTCTTGGGGGTGTATTCACAGTGCACCCAATACTCTTCTAAATTTCAACACTAGGGAGCATGAATAAATAGCTCTTGTCTACACTTAAATAGTCACAACTCTTCTTGAGTATAGTCTTAACCATTAGCATAAGGAATTTACAAACAATGGATATCAGAAATTAAAGCACAAGTATCTCTCAATAACCACGGGGTAAGGGTCTAAAAAATTAAATACGAAGGTAAATGATCTTCACAAAAGGTGGATATGAGCTTTCAAAGAAAGTTGAGAAAGGTTTGAATGTAAGGCTCTTGACTCTTGAAAAATAGCAGAAAGTTTAGCATAGATTAGTAAATGCTCTCAAGAGGATTTTTGAATTATTTTCTTAATATTTTGTTACTTCTCCTGCTCCAATGATGCTTTATTAATAGCTGTTTTGAATTCCAGCTGTTAGTGGTAGGTTAGCTCCATTAACGATAGAAGACCATTTTGATTAGCATATTTTGAATTCTCTGACGTCTGCATATTCCTCATATGTTGAAATGCCTACAAATCCAACCTTGGAGAAGATGATTTTCATTTTCTTAATAAGCTCTAGTCGAGGTATTGCTGCAATGACTGACTTTTTCATTAATGTGGAAAAGGTGTTATTAATGCTGAGCCAAGACCAACAATTTGGCTTGACCGTTGCTGGTCATTTACTTATGGTAGATGAAGTATCTATCTAGTTGTTTATAAGATAAAGTTCCTTCATCTTCTGGTTTGTCTTTCAAAAGTAACAAATGAATCATCCTTTCCAATGCTATCAGATGAATCATCCTTTCCAATGCTATCAGATGAATCGTCCTTTCCATTGTGGATTGTCTGTTAAACTTTAGAAGCATGGATGACTTGTTTCTTTAGTGCTTCATCTGTTGAGTTGTTATAAGTAATAGATGGAATGTTGGAGGATGGATTTTCTTTATTGCTTTGTCTATTGGGTTATCTATCATAAGTAGTAGACTAAGCATTGAGGTGCAGATGAATTTTCTTCACGGATTTGTCTATTGAGTTGTCTGTTTTAATAGATGAACTTAATTGAATAGACAAATACCATTGCTCCACCAGATGAATTTTTTACTCTACCATACAATCTTCACTTCTTTGCTTTGTCTATTCATAGCAGTCGATCATTGGTGCATGAAGTCTTTGCTCTGTGATACTACCTTTCACTGCTCTACTGGAAGATCTTCACTTCTTCACTTTGTCTGTTATCAACAGGTGACCACTGGCTTAACTATGGCTTGCTTATGATAGACAAAGTTTGTAGTGTGAACACTGCTTTGCATCCATCATATATAATTTTCCATTATAACAGATGAATTAAAATAGTTGAGTCCTTTGTCTATAATGGAACTTCACCTTTTGCTTCGTTACTCGCCCAAGCCTAGACACCTTAGAATATATTTTTTATGCTCAGTTTTCGTAAGACCTGCAACTTGATTCCACATATTAAAATCTTAACAATAACCATTAGAACACAATCTTTGATCAAGTTTTGTTTGTCATCGAAACTATGTATTTATACCAGCATTCTCTTCCTTTTTGATGATGACAAAACATGATTAAAAGTTATCTCATAAAAGATAATCTCTCCCAAAATGTATGCAGTCTAAAGTAAGTGTTACAAAATTTAATCATTCCTCAAGTTGCCATCTTTTGATATTTCCCTTGTCTTGTTTTATGTATATTTTTTCCCTCATTATTTAAAATGTATTCTCTCCCTAATTATTTAAAGATTATGCATGTTTATATTTTGAGATAATTTGCATATTCTTTCTCCACCTTTTTGTCATAAGCAAAAAGAAATTTCTAATCCAAGTATAGGCCAAACATGAAGAGATAAACAAACAAAGAAGTTATTTCATTTCATTTCAGGACAAGCAAAGATACAAAGTAGGTTGGCCTAGATACAAATATTCCAAGTTTTGGGAGATGGAGCGAGAAATTATTGTGGACCCAGAGAAAGGTGTTCACAAGGTGGGGGATGTGCATCCAAAACTTGGAGAGGTTTCTTCAAGTGTGAGAAACCAAAGTTTTGGATGGTGGATGGGAAGAGGAGGGGTTGGAGATGAATGTAATATACTTATTTGTTCCATTTTCCTTTTCTTCAAATGCCCAAGATGATGGTAATATATGAATCGGGGCTATCTGTCAATAATGAAATTCAAGATGAAAGTTTGTAAAGCTAGAGTTTGAAGAGAAATGCTTCTGCATATTAGATGTAAACAGAAGCATTATCATCCCTCTAGGGAAACAACTAAAGAAGAAATGGTTCGTTCTTCAGTCCTCACCACGTGCTTGTCTTCACACTATGATTGCTTCCAAAGTGTTCTTCTCTGAAGAGTTTTATTTTTGTGGTGCAGAGAAGGATTGTGATTCAAGGATTAAAATAGATTAAATGCGAGGCCTATACAAGGTAGTTGATATGATCTCTTTGGAAAGAGAGAATAACTCATGCTAAAATAGAGTCGGATGTAATAATGATAGCTATAAGCTAATTCTAGCAAGAATTATAGGTGTACTCAACCTCAAAAATCAAAATTCAGATGAAGCGCGAATAGGGCATTATTTTAGATGTAGCTTACTTTGCTGAGATAAAGTACAGTCTACCATTGCAATTTAGGCACAGAAATATTAAAGATTTCATTCTTAAATCATCACATTTGTCATTCTTAATTCTCCTCTAATGTTACAGAAGGTGTCTAATGGTAATGGCTTAGTAAAAATGTCAACAAGTTGAGCATTTATAGGCATATATTCTAAACATATATTATATTTTTTCACATGGTCTCTAATAAAGTAGTGCTTAATTTCTATATGTTTAGTTCTCGAGTGTAGGAGAAGATTCTTTGTCAAGCATATGGCACTATTATTGTCACATTTAATTTGTATGTCTCTATAGCTTAATCCATAATCAAGAAGTTATTATTTCATCCACAACAATCGAGTGCAATAACTTCCAGGTGCTATATATTCAGCCTTTGTTATAGAGAAAGTAACACTAGTTTGTTTTCTAGGGAACCATGATACTAGACTATTTCCTAGGAATTGACAAATTCCACTAATACTTCTTCTATCAACTTTGTATCCTCCAAAGTCATCATCTGAATATCCAATGAGTTCAAAACCAGTCCCCTTGGGATTATAGAGTCCTAGATTTGGTGTGTCAACTAGATATTTAAAAATTCATTTCACTATAGTAAGATGAGACTCACTAGGACTTGACTGAAATCTAGCATATAAGTATAGACTGAAGAGAATATCTGGTCTAGATGCAGTAAGATAAAGAAGAGATCCAATCATACTTCTATATTGTTTTTGATTCCCAAGTTTACCCTTTTTATCTTTATCCAGGCTTGTTGATGTGCTCATTGGAGTACTTACTGTCTTAATTTCTTTTATTTTGAACTTCTTTAGCATTTCTATAGTGTATTTGGATTGACGAATGTAGTTTTCATCATCTCTTTACTTGATTTGCAATTTAAAGATGTAGTTCAATTCTCCTATCATACTCATTTCAAATTTAGCCTACATGATCTTTGAGAAATCTTGACAGGGTTTATCTTCG
Organism: Pouteria campechiana; assembly: GCA_036873735.1. Lineage (NCBI taxonomy): Eukaryota > Viridiplantae > Streptophyta > Magnoliopsida > Ericales > Sapotaceae > Pouteria > Pouteria campechiana. Next base: position 6,376 of record JAYJMB010000552.1, on the reverse strand, counting down.
GTAGCTCCAAACATAATGTCATCCACATAAATTTGAACTATCAAGATATCATTGTCAATAATTTTGAAGGTAGTATCAATCTTTCCTCTCGTGAATTTATTATCACTTAAGAATTTGTTTAGCCTTTTATACCAAGCTCTTGGAGCTTGTCTTAAACCATATAGTGCTTTGGTGAGCTTATAGACATTATTTGGTTGCACATCATTTTCGAAACTAGGAGGTTGTTCTGCATACACTTCTTCACTTAAATATCCATTATAAAATACAATCCCATCTGAAATAACTTGAAGTTCTTATAAGATGCAAAAGCGAGTAGCATTCTAATGGCTTCTAATCTAGCTATAGAGGCATATGATTCTTCAAAGTCAATTCCTTCATCTTAGGAATACCCCTTAGCAACTAATCATACTTTATTTCTTACAACTAACCCACTCTCATCTAGTTTATTTCTAAATACCCATTTAGTTCCAATTACATCAACATTTTCTAGCTTTGAAACTAATTTCCATACTTTGTTTCTTTCAAACTGGTTAAGTTCTTCTTGCATTGCTATAATCCAATTTTCATCATCTAAAGCTTGATCACTGCTAGTTGGTTCAATTATAGAGATAAAAGCATAATGACCAAAGATATTTTGCATAGACCTTCTTGTTTTAATACCATCGTAGACATTACCTATGATTTATTTTCTAAGATGAGCAGTAATAAATCTTAAATCAGTAGTAGGTTGATAGGGAACATTACCTACTCTTTCTTCCTCTTCATTTTCTGAACTTTGTATCTCTTCACAGTTTGTGCCATCCTCTTGATCCTTCAATTTAAGCATCTTCATATTTGTTGCAGATTCATCTGGATCATTTTCACACTCCTTTCTCGGAGTTAAATTTGCTTCATCAAATTTAATATGTATAGACTCTTCTACAATCTATGTTTTCTTAATGTAGACTCTAAAGGCCCTACTATTGGAATAGTAACCAAGAAAGATAGCTTCATTGCTTTTTGGATCAAAGTTTTTGATATATTTTTCCAAAGGAATGAAAATATGAGATATTTGGTTTCCTTCCTTTCCAAAGCTCATATAGGGTTTTCTTTAAGATTGCTCCTATGGTAACCCTGTTCAGCACATTGCAAGCTATACCAACTACTTCTCCCCAGAATCTTTTGGATAATTTACCTTTATTTAACATCATTCTCATCATTTTCTAAATTATCTGATTATATCTTTCCATAACTCTATTTTGTTGAGGAGTTCTAGGAGATGAGAAACTATGGTGAATTTCTTTCTCATCACAGAAATTAATGAATTTTTTATTCTCAAATTCACCACCATGATTACTGCGAATAGGCACAATTGACATTTATTTCTCATTTTGAACTAGCTTTGAAAATGTATAAAACATTGAAAATAATTCATCTTTGCTAGTCAAGAAAATCACCCATGTAAATCTAGAGTAGTCATCTACTATCATATATACATATCTTTTTCCTCCAAGGGTGACAATGTTAGATGGTCCGAATAGATCCATATGCAATAGTTCTAGGGGTCTGGATGTAGATACTTCACTTTTGGGATGGAAGGATAGGTTGGTCTATTTTGAAAATTGACAAAATTTGCATATTTTATTTTTGTCATAGTTTAATTTTGGTAGACCAATCATAAAATTCTTTTTCCACAAAGATCTGATATTTGGCATATTGATATGTCCCATCCTTTTATGTGAAACCTATTAATCATCTTTGAATGCAATTAGGTATTTTTCAACAATATCATCTAGCTATAATAGATAAATATTTCTATGCCTTTTTTCTCTGAACAATAGATCATTGTTTATACTAAATATACCACATGCAGATGATTTAAACACAACTTTGTGATCCTTGTCACATAATTGACTATTACTTAGTAAATTGTGCTTGAGTCCTTCTACCTATAATACATCCTTTATGTATGCATTGAAGAAAATATAAATTTTACCTATTCATTTGATGAGGCTTTTTTCATTGTTGCCCAATGCAATTGTTCCTCCATTCATTTGTTTCAATTCTTTCAAACAACTTCTTGTTCCCAATCATATATCTCAAGCAACCACTATCTATGAATCATGCATTGCTAGATGTAGCTTTGAGACTTACCTGCATTTAAAAAAAAATTTCTTCTTACATTTTTGGTACCCAAGTGTTGTGCCCAATGGTATTAGTGAAATTGTGTATGGTAGAAGTTTGTGCATATTCCTTGTGTTTCCATCTCATCTTTGCACCTTTTGCTTGCATATTTTTGGCATAACAATCATACATTTTATGTCCAAATTTGGTGCAAAAGTAGTAAGTATTTGGAGCTTTGCTAGGTGCATTATATTCTAGTAGTTTCTTTACCTAGGGATAACCCATGAATCTTCTAATGTTTGGATAGTTTTCCCTTTCTTTTGTGAGATTCACTCCCTTGGACCATCTAGTAAATTTTTTTGAGTTTTTATCATCTAATTGTTCACAACCAAGTCCCTTTTTACTTGTTTGACTAGTCATTCTTATGAACTTGGTCACAGATTCTCCTGGATTGGAGAATTTACTCATCATGCAATTTAATATCTCTATCTTTTTCTTCAGATTTTTAACCTCTTTTTGTAAAGATAGATTTCTTTCAACTAGTATAGAATTTACTTTGATTATGTCAAAGTGTCTTTTCTTCTATGTTTCTGGCTAAGTGATTCAAACTCACTGAAGAGAGAGTTATATGATTATTGTAACTCATCAAACTTTTTGCATTAACAAAAGTGCTATTTGAGCTTGAAGAGTCAGAATTATGAGAGTAGTAGGAGTTTACCTCTATCTCTAGCTCTATTTTGTTTTGCTCTTTGATGGTGATTTGATCTACTGATTCATTCTCCATCTGGGCCATGCAGCATATTCTTGCAAGGTGTCCAACTTCATTGTCACCTTTCTCACTTAAGCTATCCCTAATGAGTCTTCATCATTCACGTACATTCCTCTAGCTTGGTTTCTTGTGGACTTCTTGAAGTGTTTTTTTTTATCATCCTTCTCATTCATATTTACTTTTTCTTCATTGGGATACTCAGAAAATATGTGTCCAATCCCTCCATATCTATGGCATGTGGGAAGATCCTTCTTTCTTTTAGCCATTCTTTTGTTTTCTAGGTTGTCTCCTTAAGGTGCTACCTCTGTTGTTTCATGCAAAATTTCTAAAATTTTTGACCGACATTGCCATATAATCTTTAGATTGTGATGCCGAATCACTGCTGCTTTCCTTGATCACTTTTAAAGCACTACTTGTCTTTGGCTTTGTTGGCTCCTCCCTTTTACTTTTAATAAGATCATCCACCGGAAGTGTTCAGGTCCTTTACTTCACCTATTGCTGAGATCCTCTAGTTCTATGATTCTAGTAGCGCCCTTAGTATCTTCATCACCTGTTCAGAGTTTGTGACTTCTTTTTCCAAACCTTTCTAAGCGTTAGTAACTTTAGAAAAATGAGCATACATTTCTGATATACTTTCCCCTTTCTTCATCCTAAAGGTTTTTAGTTCTCCTATCAACTTATTTCTTTTAGTTCCCTTGACTTATGAGAATCCTTCATATATAGATACTAATTTATCCCAGATACCTTTTGCAATAATGCAAGAGAATACTCTATCAAACTTAGATAAAGATAGTCCACAAAATAAGGAGTTCATAGCCTTTGCATTATTTTGGACTAAGGTAACTTTCTCTTTGGTCCATGCATCTACTTCAGTAGTGGGAAGAGTGATTCAAACTTTAATAGCTTTCCAAGACTCCATATCAATGGTTCTAATGAATTGCTTCATTCTCAGGCTCCAGTAAGTAAAGTTAGTTCCATTAAATAGGGGTGATTGGGTAGATGATTGCCCCATAGTGAATATTTTTAATGAGTTTGCCATTGGATTGCTATAAGTGTTTATGTAGTCCACTCTGATACCACTTGTTGGTCCCATAGATTAGGCTAAAACCCAAGAGGGGAGGGGTATATTTGGTTCTTAAAAATTATTGCTCTGCCCCTCTTTGGATTAATCATCCCTCTAGCAATCAATCACTCAATCAATGAATGCTTAAATAAATAAGATACAATGATTTTTATAGTGGTTTGAGTAAATAATCTACTTCACTCTTCCAAGAATACTTTTTTCTTAGTGTCTTGGGTTTCACTATTCCCAATAGTACAAATACAATAATGCTCCCAGCACTCTTCTAAATTCCAGGATTAGGAGTATGAACATAGTGCTCATAGCACTCTTTTAGATTCTAACTCTAGGGGGGCATATTCATAGTAATCCTAGAATTCTTTTAGATTTCAGCTCTCGGGAGCGTGAATAATAGCTCTTGTCTACACTAAGACAATCACAGCTCTTCTTGAGTCTAGTCTCAACCACTAGCTCAGGAAATTTACAAAGAATGGATATAAAAAATTAAAGCACAGGTATTTCTCAGTAAGCACAGGAGAAGATTTTTGAAAATTGAATGCAGAGGTAAATGATCTTCCCAAAAGGTGGTTGTGAGACTTTAAAAAAAGTTGAGAAAGATTTGAATGCAAGGCTCTTGACTCTTGAAGAATAGCAGAAGGTTTAGCTCAGATTAGTAAATGCTCTCGAGAGGATTTTTGAATTATTTTCTTGATACTTCGTTACTTCCTCCTACTCCAACAATGCTTTATTTATAACTAGTTTGAATTCCAGTCATTGGTGGTAGGTAAGCTCCATTAATTATGGAAGACCATTTTGAATAGCGTATTTTGAATTCTCTGATGTTTGCTTAATACTTGTATGTTGAAATTCCTGCAACACCGACCTTGGAGAAGATGATTTTCAGTTTCTTAATAAGCTTTGGTTGAGGTATTGCTGCAATTGCTAACTTTTTCATCAATGTGGAAAGGGCATTTTTAATGTTGAGTGAAGACCAACGATTTAGCCTGAATGTTGATCATCTTTTACTTATGACAGATGAAGTATCTATCCAGCTATTCATTAGACAAATTTCCATTCTTTTAGTTTATTTTTCATAAGTAGCAGATGAATCATCCTTTCTAATGTAATCAGACAAATCATCTTCCAATGCTTTATCTTTTGGTTTGTCTGTTGAACTATAGAAGCATGGATGACTTATTTCTTCAGTACTTCATCTGTTGAGTTGTATATTATAAGTAACAGACAAAATGTTGGAGTGGAGATGGATTTCCTTCAATGCTTCATTTGTTTAGTTGTTTGTTGTAAGTAGCAAACTAAGCATTGAGGCGTAGACGGATTTTCTTCATAGCTTCATCTTTTGAGTTATTTATTGTAATAGATGAACTTATTTGAATAGAAAAATGCCATTGCTCACTAGATGAATTTTTCGCTTTGCCATATGGTCTTCACTTCTCTACTTTGTCTATTCACAATAGTCGATCATTGGTTCATGAAGTCTTTGCTCTACAATACTACCTTTCACTACTCTACTGGAAGATCTTCACTTCTTTGCTTTCTCTATTATAAATAGATGACCATTGGTTTAATTGTGGCTTGCTTCTGATAGACAAAGTCTGTAGTGTGCACACTGATTTGCATCCATCAAATATAATTTCCCATTATAATAGATGAATTGAAATAGCTTAGTGCTTTGTCTATAATGGCACTTCATCTTTTGCTTCTTTACTCACCCAAGCCTAGACACCTTAGAATATATTTTCTATGCTTATTTTTTGTAAGACCTGTAACTTGATTTTGCATACTAAAATCTTGAAAACAACCATTAGTACACAATCTTTAATCAAGTTTTATTTGTCATCGAATACTTACATTTATACCAACAATCACTATATGCTTCCAATACCGTGGGTTCGCCATTGAAATGCAATACATAGTGTATGGTCTTTTTCAAATATTTCAATACTCTATAAATTGCATTTCAATGCATATACCCTGGATTATGATAAACCTACTAAGTACTCCAACAGTATAAGCAATATCTGGTCTAGTGCAATACACGATATATATTAAACTACCAATTACTTTAGCATACTTTAGTTGTGCTACTGATATATCATTATTTTTACACAACTTAATACTTGGATCAAATGGAGTAGAAATAGGACTAGCTTCAAAGTGATTGAAATTTTTAAGTATTTTCTCAATATAATGAAACTGAGTGAGAGAAAACACATTGCCATCCCTGATGATCTTGATGGCTAAAATGACATCTGCTCTTCTCATGTCTTTCATGTCAAAGCTAACAGACAAGAACCTTTTAGTCTCTTAAGTATAGCCCCTAAGTATAGCCCGTAAGCATAGTGTAACGCCCTGGAAAATTTTACAAATGTAAATTTTTGTTATTGTAAAGTTTTGCTAATTTTACCGGGTCGATAGGTTGTATA
>JAYJMB010000551.1:0-17861 GCA_036873735.1 Pouteria campechiana | reverse complement strand
ACTCATCATATAGATCTTCCACTAGAATCTCCTAGGTCTAATTCTATATCTTCTATATTAGAGTCAACAATTCCAATTCATGTCAACCCACTCCACCAAAATTCATGTCATCCTCTTCTCAATCATATCAACTTCAACGTCCTAAACTCCCAAAATAAAATTCCTTAATTCCAAAAAGCAAAAAATTAAAAATGACTCTTGAAGAAATAGAACATAGACAACTAATAAACCAAACGGTTGCTTTCACTTTTCAATCCCAAAATAAATCCTTCACTTTATCTAATCTTCCTTTTCCAAATTTTGAAAATCAAGTATATCTTGATAGCATCATAATAATGAAAGGACCTTCCAAAACCTTCAAACCTAAACATCTTACAGATGGAGATAAAATCATTGATAAAATCCTACATAAATTCTCCCAACAACCACCACATACTATTCCTTCCACAATACCGAATGTTGAATCCTCTCCTTCCACAATTCACATTTCCTTTAAATCATCTCCTTCCACAAAACCTGCTCTCTCTACTGCTAAAACACTTCCTTCAACCACCCAACAGCTCTCTTCCAGTGCTCAACCTTCTACAAGGATCAAGGTCTCAGCATCTAAGCTCTCAAAAAGCAGTACCTAAGGAGTTGAATATACATATATTTCTCCAAGCATAATCTCCATGACACATGCCACCTTCAACTATCGAACAAAAGCCAACACTGCGTCAATTCATCATGACAAGCCTCTTCCATATCCAGAGCTGTTAGATCATCACTATCGAGAGGGCATTATATTCATTGAGCATCATGAAATAGCTACAGATCCTCTTATACTGACTAAATCCATTTTTGAAAGATGGTCAGTACCAATAAGAAAGCACAAGATCAAGGACTACCTCTTCCTTGCCCAATACTATTGGATCCTGATTACCTTAGGCGAATTCAAATTATCCCTAGTAGCATCCCAAAGGCTCTCAATGTAAAACTTCCATCAAAAAAATGAAATGTTTTAGATACTGATATTTTGGTGTTACTAATGTACATTTTACACATCAATGAAATTATTTTTACTATCATTCATAGTAATTACTTCTCTCTTTCCCTCCTAAAATTTATCTTTTTAATTATGACAAAAGGGGGGAGAAATGTATGCAATAAGTGAAAATAGGATGAGTGAAAATAGGACTATCAACTTAGGGGGAGCTGAGTTATATATAAACATCAAGCAATTTGTGTACTAAGTCAGGGGGAGTCATAATACAGTTATCCATGCATATATGAGTATTCTCTTTGCTGAAAGGTATTTTACTCAAATATTTTGTCATCATTACAAAGGAGGAGAATGTTAAACTAAATAGTGCATATTTCAAACAGCCAAGGTTTGATGATGAGCAATATAACATATGAGTGAACAAATGTGATACTAACAATTATGTTCCCAAGTATTACAGAAATAGGTCTAAACATACAGGGAAGCAATTCAAATACAATAGATAGCGCACACAACGAATGCATTAGCAAGCTTAATCTACTGGCCGAAAGAAGACAAGAATAATAAAAAAGAATGGCACTAAAACTTTAAAAAGAAGTCATCAAGTAAATCTATAGTCATGGAGCTCAAGCATCGATAAGTGATCAAATCAATTATCTACTGACAAACAGATAGCATCTACCTTAAGAAGATTCAAACAAATCATTCCACGGATAAGACAAAATTTTCTTATAATCAATACTTGTCCGCAACATAAAGATGAATTCAGTTTGCGGAAGCAGAGATAAAATGGAGCAGAAAATAAACAAATGAAGATAAAATTAATCAAGCATTTGTCTATCATATAAAGCTCATCTGAAAACTAAAGAGGCCAAGGAACTCATCTACAATCTCTGTAGAAAATATGGAAGATAAAGAAGAAGCGACATAGCAACTAAAGAAAAAGACTTTGTATGTCACCTTCATCCATAAAGAGTTATCTGTCACTAACCACAGACAAAGCCATTAGACAACCTTTAAAGAAGCAAGTCATCCATGCATCAATGAGTCATCTATTACTTAATAGACAACCATCATATGAGTGACTAAAAGAAGAATTTGTCTACGTGCCATAACATCATCTATCACTTATGATAGACAAGCCAACAAATGAACCATTTGGAAGACTTTGTCTGTGGGCTGCAATTTTGTCTATTGATCTCAACAGACAAAGTATGTTTTATCTCTCAAGGAAGAAACCTTATTTGACAAGAAGAATCGTCTGCTACTCACAATAAACAAAGATACTTCAACTGAAGAAAAGAAGACTTTATCTGGTGAAGAATACTTCATCTGATAAGAAGATGCTCTATCCACACTACAAAGATTATCTGTCAGACAAAGCAACAGATAAAGCCATATCACCTACTAAAGAAAACTTTATCTGTCAAGAGAACATCATCTGAAGAAACATGAAGAAGAAAAACTTCATCTGTGCCTCCATGATATAGCTGTTACTTATAACAGACAAACCAGAAGACGAAGTAAACTGCTATAATGATTTCTAACATCGACGAAGTGGTATATTATATGAATCTACTCAGAGTTACTTTGCCTACTATTTACAAAAGACAAATTCAAGTGATAAAGTCCTTAGATAAAATATGATACATCATAAGGAGTAGAAGCCATCTGTGCCAGACTTCATTGACTCCACTCTCCTGTCAAAATCTCATTCTGAGTAAATTTTGTAAAGCTAACCAGATAATTCGATATTAGCTAAAAATGGAAAGAAATTCAAAGGAATGCAGTCTATATTCTATTAAAGATTGCAACTTTTAGAAGTTGCATCCTTTTAGGATTAATGAGCATAATTCCATAATAATAAATGAGTAAATTGACCAAGAAAGTCTTCATTTGGCGTTTGCTAAAAATGGAAAGGCACCTTCTTCAATGTCGATGTTGCAGGCTTTCCAGTTACAAGTGAGTTTCTCAAAAAGATAGCTTATCAATGGGAGAAATCAGAACAGTCTTCAACATTAATAAAAAGTCAACTACCTCTAATGAGCAGAAGTTTTTGAAGCAATATAAAGGTAGTGCAATAACAATGAAGGAGGTTGAAGAAGCTGAGAGAAAAATTAGAACAGAACTTAAACAAGTAACACTTCTCTCAATCTAACTTTGCTTCCTCCTAGATAATCAATCTCCATTGCGCTGATAGACAATGAGTCTAAAACATTCTATCATAATTATATACTTAGAGCATTGATATCTAATGAGTTTCAATGAGATATGATTTTATTTATGAGCTTAATCTTTGTATAAATCAGCCTAAGAAAAGAGGCATTAGAATGTGCAAAAAGAGTGCTATTAAATCAACTATACGAGTTTGTGGTGAGCTCGTTAAAACTACATTGTATGAGTTGTTGGTGAGCTCAAAAAAACTAACAAGTTTGCTGGTGATCTTTAAAACTAGTGAGTTTTCTAGTGAACTCATAAAACCAAATGAGTGTTGGAGACACTTGCTTATGCCCCCTGGAGCTGAAATCTAAAAAAAGTGTCGGGGACACTTGTTCACGCCCCCTAGAGCTGGAATTTAAAAGAGTGTCAGGGACACTAGTGTATTTCCATTTTATAGGGTATAGTGGAACCCAAGGCATAATCAGTTAGTGCTCTTAGAAGAGTGGATGTAGGGACAGATTCCTGAACCACTATAAAATTGTATTGTCTACGTGTGTGTTTGCTTGCTTACTTTATCCTTCATGTACTTCATTAATTTCATTAGTTGCTTGTGCATTTGTTTTATATCCTTCATTACTTCATTAAGCATAATGTTATCATTCACATTATCACACACACACACAAACACACACACACACACACACACTATAAGTTGTTTGTCAAAAGAGTAGCTAAGAAAAGTTAAAACTTGGAAGTGAAGCAGTCATATAATTAAACATGGAAATTACATATATACTACATCACTACTTCCTCTTAGCTCATCAAGTTTTATTTAGTTATAATTTTTATATAATCAATTCACCCCTCCATTCTTGAGCTATTCATCTACATGGGATGAATAATTTGATGTTAATTTTGATAAATTTATATCATATGATGATTGATTTTCTTTGATTGCTTCTTTTAGTGATGCAAATCTAGATGCAAATATATAGCATGCTAGATTGGGCCATATTGGGCAAGAAAGACTTAATAGACTAGTTATAGAAGGCTTATTAGGTCCTTTCACTAAAGTTGACTTTGTCATCTGTGAGCATTGTATGGCTGAAAAAGAAACAAGAAAACCATTTCAAAGCAACCAGAGCAGAGTTTCCTTTGTAGTTAATTCATTTAAACATTTGTGGTCTAATGAATGTGAGGTCAAGGCATGGTGCCTCATATTTCATCACTTTTATAAATGATTACATGCAATTTGGTCATGTTTTCTTAATCTCCCATAAGTCAAAAGCATTAGAGTGTTTTAGACATTACACAAATATGGTTGTGAACGAATTAAACTGCAAAATCAAAGCTTTGAGAACTGATTGTGGATGCAAGAATTTTTCTGAGCAGTTCAAATATTTTTATTATGAAAAGGGTATCATTAGACAATTAACAATTCCTCGAACTTCACAACAAAATAGTTTTACAGAGGGAAAGAACAAGACCCTATTAGATATGGTTAGGTCTATGATGGCACAAGCAAATCTACCCATCTAATATTGTGGAGATACATTACTGACTACAGTTTATATACTTAATCGTATGCCCTCTAAGTTAATAGTTTCTACACCTTATGAATTATGAAAAGGAAGGAAGCGTGATCTAGGTAATCTACAAATTTGAGTGTCAACTACTTATGTCCACAATCTCTCTCACAAATATGGCAAATTGGGTCCAAGGGGAAAGAAATGTATCTTCATAAGATACTCTGAACACTCTAAAGGATATGTGTTCATTGGTGAACATGAGAATGGAAGCACAACTAAATTGGAAGCACAAGATGTCACATTCTTAGAAAATGATTTTCCTAGTCGGAGTGAAGTTGAAAAAATATTCCTTTTTATGAAATGGAAAATCTTGAAAGAAGCAGCACTCCTAATCATTCAAACGAACATGAAGAAGAATTGCCTCAACCTATTGAACCAAGTGGGAGCGACATACCTCAAGAACATCAACCTGATAGGAGTAGTTATAAAAGTATCCCACATCATCTTTTTGAGATTGAGGGGGAAACTTTTATTGTTACTCCATAAGATGATGATGAGCCAAACTCAGTGATGAAGGCTCTCTCATGCCCAACTAAGGAAAAATGGAGAAGAGCAATGAAAGAAAAAATAGAGTTTATGAGGATAAATTAAGTCTGGAACTTGGTTGATCTTCCATCTAGGCATAAAACAATTAGGAATAAATCGGTTCTCCAGATTAAAAGTAGGGCAAATGGATCCATTAAAAGATACAAGGCTCATCTAGTGATGAAAGATTATACCTAATAAAAGAGTATAGACTATGAGGAAACCTTCTCGTCAGTTGTGAGGTTTACCTCGATCGCCTCATTCTTACAATCGTTGCACATTTAGATTTAGAATTATATCAGATGGACGTTAAAATGACATTTCTCAATGAAGAAATGGATAAAGAAATCTACATGGAGCAACCAATAGGTTTTATAGAAGAAGGCCAAGAGCATGAAGTTTTCAAGCTCCAACAATTTATCTATGGCCTCAAACAATTATCAAGATTAGTTGTATCTGAGATTTTATCGAGCCATAATTTCTTATGGGTTTATGATGATCAATGAAGACCATCATATTTATATTAAATGATTCAATGATGATTTTGTAATCCTATTTCTATATGTAAATGGCATCCTCCTTGTAAGAAATGATATGACATTTATTATTACCATTAAAGAATGATTATCCTCCAATTTTGAGATGATGGGCATAGGTGAAGCAGCTTTTATTCTCAAAATAAAAATTTATAGGGATCATTGAAAGAAATTACTTAGCCTTTCTCAAGAATCATATATCAATAAAATTTTTGAATAATTTCATATGCAAAGTTGTAAACCCATTGACAATCCTATAGCAAAAGGTGATGGTTTGAACCTTGAAATGTGTCCTAAGACTCATCCTAAGACTCTCATGAAAGAGGGGAATTGAAAAATCTCCCTTATGTTAGTGTCATTGGGAGCTTGTTGTGCACTATAATGTATACTCACCTTAATATTTGTTATGTCGTGGGTTTAGCTAGCCAATAGTTGAATCCTAGACAAGCTCATTGGAAGGCTATCAAGAGGATTTTCAGATATCTCAAAGGTATTGTAGATTATTCTATATGCTATTAGGGACATGATTTGAGCCTAGAAGGTTATACAAATGCTGACTAGGAAGGAGACTTGGATGAGCATAAATTGACATCAAGTTATGTGTTCTTATTGAACAAAGTGTCATCTCATAAAGCAACAAGAAACCAACCTATGTAGCACTGCCTATGATAGAAGTTGAATTTGTAGCATGTTCAACTGCAGTGCAAGAAGCGGTCTAGCTAAGAACGTTCTTGCAACATTTGTGAATAACTGAAGATACATCCAAGCTAGTATCTATAAATTGAGAAAGTTAGGCAACTATTGCATATATAAAATATCCTAAATACTATTGCAGAACTAAACACATTTCTATCAAGTATCATTTTGTTAGAGACATTATAGCAAAGAAAGAAATGATTCCAAATTACATATCTACGCATCAAATGGTTGTTGATCCATTCACAAAACCAATTCCTAAGGATTTATTTTTGTTACATGTTAGATCTCTAAGCTTACATAGATTGAATACATTACTTATTAGTAAATATTTGTTATTCATCTTTCTAAATGAGCACACTAGCATGATAAGCATACATAAGATATAAGTATGGCAAATATGTTAAGATTGGTCTTCTCACATAGACAATTGCCTCTAGTATTCAGGTAATAAACAGAGATGAAACTATTTAAGCAAAAAAATATTCTATGTGAATACGGAGTGTTTTGTATGAACATAAAACTTAAAAATGCATGTCATCTTGACATAAGATCAAGATGAGGGCACAATAGGTAGCAATGATGGTTGAAATGGGTTTCCCCACATCTCATTCAACCTATGAAAAGCTAGATGTGAGATATTGGTGGCGCCAAGAGGGGGAAAACTTGGAGAACTTAGGTTAAGTGCTCGATAGCGACTAAACTAAGATCTATATGGTATTACAGAGTTTAGACATACATTCCATAGAAGGGATTTACTCTACCATAGTATATGTTTCATATGTGTATGGGTGACCAATAAAGAAAGTGAGTTGTGTATGCAAATCTCTGTCTCCTCACTGTGTGAGTCCTTGAGGTAGAATAAGCCTTATATCATGCCTTGTATGACTTTCAAATATATCTTGAGATTATAGTTTAATATTTGCTACCTTAGCATGTTTTCTATGGTCATGAATGATTCAATTTTGTGGAGCATGTCTAGGAAAGCCGTTAGTTTATTGTTAAAAAATATATATGGAAAAGGAAGACTTTTTGTGTTACATTTATTGTATGTATTCACAGGTCGACAGTTATGTCACTATAAGAGCTGACATAATTGTGATAACATGTCAAAAATGGAGATAGTCAAGTATAGCCTTTAAGGGATTTGGTATACTTTGACTAATGTAATAAAATGAGTCTAAAGCATGGCGAGTCAATTTTTTTTAAGGGTAGTAGTTACTACATCCCTAATAGATGCATAGTCATGAGCTCTCAAGTGCAAGTACGCTCACAAGTTGCACAATCTATTTGCTTGTATGAATATTTTGAATTGGAGAATATTGAAGTTTTATATATCAGTAAGATAAATTAAAAACATATCATGTGCGAGTGAGAGATATTGAAGTTGTCCGTCGACCCATGATGGTTGCGCGTAGATGTGGGAGTGGTTTTGAAAACCACATGCCACGTCACTGAGGATTTACCATTCCTACATCCGGCGGTCCCATTGTATAATGGGACACTGAAAGACGACAAGGGATGTAGTCTAACACTCTGAAAATCTCCTCTCCTTTTTTTTTCAAAGTTTTTCCTCTTTCTTCTCATTCAAAGTTCTTAAGGCATTTAGATTGTGAAAACTACGTGATTTCCCTTTTTTGATGATTTCATGCTCAATTGGCAATTATGAGAGTTTGTGTAGAAGACAAGTTCAAGTCGCATAGAGACTCTTTCACTTCTACTTACTGCTAAATTAAAAAGGTATGCCATTAATTGTTTATTATTTATTCATCACCCACCATTGAAATTTCTACCTCTGATATTAGAGTTTCTGACTCCACTATTAGAGTTTTCACTGAAATTATTTTTTAAACCTCGGGAACCATTGTTGAAGCAGCGTATATGATTTGCTGTAATGACAGAAACTTCATTATATATATTTTTTTTTCTCTTAAAAAATTCTCATACTCTTTCAACTTGTCATGCAACTGCTCAAATGTAATGGGGTTTTCCTGAGTATGAATTGCCGCAGCTATTTCTTTAAACTCAGAATCAAGACCATAAAGAATATGAACAATAAGGTCGTCCTCAACTGAAAGAGAATCAATAAATGCAAGTTGATGTGAGATCAATTTGAAGAGTTTGCAGGAACTTAGAAATAAGCATGAAATCATAACGAGTATTGATGAGTTTGACCTTCAGAGAAATACCTCTTGAATCTGACCTATTTGCATAAAGTTTTGCAAGTTTGCTTCAAGCCTCTTGTGATGTTGTGGCAAAAACAATTAGAGGTATGACAGTTTTTGAAACCGAACCACTGATATCATGAAGAAATAATTGATCTCGCGTAACCCAAAAATCATATAGGCTTGATTGGTTGATGTTCTTGCATCATTAGTAATGTTTTTTGCTGGACAGGAAAATAAGCTATCGGCAAAACCAATTAAATCATATCCAAGAAGTAAAGAAGAAAATTAAGCACACTAAGAAGGGTTGTTTGATGAGGTGAGTTTAAAAGACAATTGAGCAACTACATTGATGGAGACCAAGGTATTATTCATACCTAAAGGGACGATGGAAGATACAACTATAGGAGTTATAGGAGTTCGTGTATTACGAGAAGTTTCTTTAGCCAGTGAATGCAAATGGATTGGTTGCTCGGTGAAGCTTCAAACTTCTGATACCATAAAGAACAAACAATTAGGTTTGTGCAAAGAATTGTTTTCCATACATACAAAGAGGTTAGCGTGAAACCAAGATGTTACGACAAAATAATAAATTTCCCATCTTTAGGCATGATCCTAATTTGGGTATGATAATTAGCATAAATGATTAGTGGTTCTGATGATCCTAGATTATTTATTACCGCCTAGGCCAAAACGAGGACCACCAATAGCTAAGTCATTATCAACAATCACCCGCCAACGCTGTTTATGCTTGCCGAGTCACATCGCCGCCGCTGGCCACACTGGGTCGTCATCTGTCTGCACACACGCACTTGCAAACCCCGCATTCACACGCTTGCCCAACGCACCGCATCCATGCATTGTTGTCTCTTTGCCCTCTGTGCTCCAATGCACCAAAGCCATGCGCTCCCCTTCCAACGTTACCACGTGTTTCCTAGACATGCCAAATGCATGCTTTATGCGTTGCGTGTTGGAACCGCCTCACGAAATCTGTTTTTGGTTTACGTAATTTATTGCATATTCTCTTTGTTTTTAGCTATAAAAACCCCATCAAACCCCCTAGAATAGACCCAATTCAACACAGTATCATACCATGCCATCATTGGCACATCAAACAATAGTGCCACTTGCAGAACGGCCATCTGCGAGGAGCGCTAACAATAGTGCCACTTGCAGCAACGCCATATGCAAGGAGCTAATCGGGGCATAGATGCTAGGGGCGTCAATTGGGTTAAGTTCAACTCAAATCTCACCAACCTAACCCGATTTTTTAGGGTACGGTTGGGAATTTTTAAAAAATTGTTGAAAAGTTGAGATTCAATCCTACTTGAATTTAAAACTGAGTTGAAATTTTTTTTAAAATTTGTTAAAAGTTGGGGTTTAATGCGGCTTGATTTTAAAGTAAGGTTGGATTGAGTTGAGCAGTTACAACTAGACCTAAATTATATAACCTAATCTTTGAATTACGTGTCATAACGTTATGAAGAAAAACCTAAGTGCATACATTTACTTTAATTTTTATATTAATATTTTTAAAGCTCAACCATTGAAATTAAAAACTAATATGGTAGAAATAGTGTTATTAAAATCGGACGGGACCGACTGCCAACTAGTCAGCCGTGACACCGGTTCGTTTAAGGCCTGTCCGTTCTAATGAACCGGCAGAACCACGAATCAATCGATGAAGCAGTCCTACCGATTCAGATAAAAACACAAACAAACAAAAATAAGAGCGCTTTTCTCCCACCCGCCTGAGTCCCAACACCCCTGCCCTAAATTAATTTGTTGCCCCACCATCCCTCTCGCTCCCGAATAGCCAAACAAAACATCTTCTAGCGCCGACCGTCGACGACAGCGATAGTATCCCCGTCTCCGACAACCCTACTGGAAGTCATTTCCTCTCCCTATCACTTGTCCTCTCTCGAGAGTCGAGACTCGAAGAGGGTTTTCTTCTAGCGGTTGCCATCAACGAGCAGCGGCAGCATCCTCATCTCCGACATATCCGCCATAAGTCACTTCCCTCTCCCTATCACCTGTACTCTCTCACGACACGAATAGGGTTTCTTTTTGACAGGTGCCATCGACGACACTACCATCAACGACAGCAGCGACCATCCATGAGCAGCAATACTCCGTAAGTATTTTTTTTATTATTTTTCAGATTCTTTCTCTTTTTTTTTTCTCTATTTTTCCAAGCTTAATATTTATTTTCCCTCTTCAGCTCCAAAATCCTCTTTAGCTTTGGCATCATCTCCTTCAGCTTCGACGAGCATCTACAATGCAAGTTTTTTTTTTTCAGATTATAAATCTTTTTTTTCAAGCCCATTAGTTTTTTAATGTTAACAATTAGACTGCGTTTTTTATTTATGCTTGAATTTTAAATCTTTGAATAATTATGTGATTATTCCAAGTTTCTAACTTGTAGGCTTTCATTGCTTCATGTTGAATCTTTGTTTTTTATTCTAAGTTTCTAATTTTTTTATTTATGCTTGAATGTTGAATCTTTGATTAATTATGTGATTAAATTATTATCTTGGACTCTAGAATCATTGCTTAATACATAATATAATTATTATGTTATTAAAAAATTTTATAATATTTATATTTTTAAAATCATTAAAATCTTATGACATTATAATTATATAATGATGACATCACAATTCAAACCTGTTCAATGGTCCAACTAGTTATTCGCGGATTCAATTACTGGTCTCGTTTGGATAACATATGTTAAAAGTCTTAAAAAGTCATTCATAAATTCGTAAGTAAAAAGTGATGAGTAAATTAATTTTTATTACAAAGACATTAATTTATATACATATCTGCATATTCATACCAAAGAAAACTTTAGTTAACTAAAATTTGATATAACATTCATAAAATTGATGAAGAATTTTACAATTTATTAAAATTTATTAATTAAAATTAATCTGAATTGTTAACTCAAACCTGAATTTTTAGGGTTATATTAGGATTGAATCAGAATTTTACAAATAAGATTAAGGTTAAGGTTAGGGTTGAGTTTTTAAAAATAAGGCTAGGGTTGACAATTGACCTATACCAACCCTCATACCTTTGATGCAACATCAGCCTCAAAAAATTGAGACGAAGGCTGAAGAATATCCCCAAGGATTTAAAATCAAAATTTTAATGGTAAAGAAAATCCTCATGATCATCTCATGTAATTTTTCATGTCCATGGAAACTCTAGCTCACTATCCAAACTTCTGATTACAAGATATGCCTTCCAATGGTCCTTGACCCTTCCCATAGGATCAATGAAATCATGTGAAAACATGCGAAAGCTGTTTGTCTTATAATTCTTTGCTGTCGATGTTATTTTAGAAATCTGTGAAACTTAACACTAAGGCATGTGAATGGACAGAGGTGGCTTTAGAATTGAGGCTGACATCTTCGCGATGAGCGCGCACTTCAGTGCTTGTGTGTTTTGCTCTTCATGTATCCTATCTCGCCCTTGGTTCCCGTATCTGATCCAGGACCTTTTGAGAGCATGCTAAATCTCCAAGAAGGGCGATCTTCGGGTTTGTATCAATTATCTGATCTTCTAACAAATCACCCTATTGACACAGGTTTGCTTTTTAGTTAGTTTCCACAACGCAACTTGCCCATGGAGCTGACTGATTAGACAGGCGATGACATCGTCGGCTCTCACCTTCATTGAGGTGTTGGAAACATGCAAATCCTTGAAGTGTTAGACTGGATAATGTTTGAACAAGCTCAGCAAGCTGATGAACAAGTGCAGTAGCAAGGGATCCATCATCTGAGAAAACGTTGAGTCATTGGAAATCCTCTAGCTGGCAGCCGGGCGAGTGCCAGACCGATTGGTGTCATTTGAGAATTAGTGAAGAGTTTTCCCTTTGAAATTTGTGTGAACCATAAGTGTAAAAAAGCTTTCCTGGATAGAACTGGTGGCGAGTTAATTTAATGTAATACTCAATTCATATCTTTCTTGCTAGGATCATGCATGCGCTGACTACACTGGTTTATGCATGCCCCAGTGCGAAATTTAGTCTCTTGAAGGCACGCTACGTTGATTTTCTTCTCATAATATCTAACAATTTCGTACCCCCCTTTCAAAAAGAATTCCTAAACTCCCAGAAACAAAACGAAACTTCTCCTTGGACTAACTTTTTCACCCATGTATGTTCAGAATAGCAAGAGAACCCTTGCCTACTTTTCACCACAATTAAGCATTGTTGTGGTGGATCACTTCTAGGAAAATGCCCTGACAACCCTAGCCCATTTCTCACGACATTCAGACTATAATGCACCACATCGCTTGTAGAGAATGCCCTAGAACTCAAGACCAAGATGCATCAAGAAAAAAGATAATCCTTGCAACTTCAATGTCAAATTCTGAACTAGAGAAAGGAGATGTTTCACCCAAGTAACATAAAGAAAAAGGCGGCTTTTCACTAGCTATAAGCACTCAAAACTCTCCCACCCATAACAAATATTGGAATAGTTTTATTTTTTAAACATCTACAATAACATATATAACCAAAATCAATAATTTCTCCTCCTTTAGGGAAAATGATGTTTTAGTAAAATCATGAGAGAAATAAGCAAAATAGCATGGATACATTCTTCCCACCAGAAACCCACACAAGCCTCTTACCATTGAACCATGGCCTCCACACCTACACATTTATGTAAATCCACTAGCGTGGAACCTCTAAGAGGATTGAAAAAAACGCCAGCCATCAGATTAGTAGAGTTTCTACTCAAAAGAACCATCATCAGCTCAACAATATAGACTAATAAACACAACTAAGTTTAAAAAGCTCATATCTCAGCCTATTAGAATCACAAAACTTGATACGCAGATTTATTAGAGCTTTGATTCTATATCTAAACTGTTCTTCAAATGCAATTTTCACTCACAACTAGTGACGTTGATATTCTAGCAACTAATCAGATTCTCTACCTAAACCACCATGCACCAAATTGATATTATTGGTTCCATACCCCCTCTATATCAGTTCAGTGCAAGGGCAATTAGACAACTGTTTGTAACTGATAACTTAGGAGATTAACTTCAGTACATCGCTGATGATATATCACTAATTTTGAAGCTGGGGGTGATATATTGCAGAAAATAGGTGGCATGAAACTGGAATCACTGAACTCTATGTGCTGATTTATTACAGCTTTGATTCTATTTCTAAGCTTTAGCTCTTGCAATGCAATTTTTAACCTCAACTGGCAACTTGAAATTCTAGGAACAAATAAGATTCTCTACTTAAAATCGTTGTGCGCTAAATTGACATTATCCTCTCTATATCAGCTCAGCGCATGAAAAATAAGAGAACTGCTTGCCACAGGTATATTAGAAGATATATTTCAGAATATCATCAATGATATATTGCTAATGTCGGTGTTACTGGTGATAAAATTGCAGAAACTAGGAGATAGGAGACTTGACCCACTTAATTGCAGTCAGCAATCTGAAAAAAACCTTCAAAAAATTGCTAAATTTTCGTTTTCCTTGCCATTGTTGCTTTTAATCACTAGGGCAGTTGTGGGTTACCTCCAAACAGATATTAGACTTACATTATGTTCGAAAAGATTGAAATCTCAAAGCACAGGCAAAACAACCAAAGGCAAAGAACCTCAAATTAGGCCTATCTATTTTTTTGCCAATTAAAGATAAGAAAACATGAATTCGCATGAACAGTTTTGTAACTATTTACTGAATAATGGAAAATTAAGGCCAACTCAGAGAAGTTAAAACTAAGCTAAATCTATTTTCTTTGCTAGGACAAGTACAAATCACCTTATTATAGGTATTCCTCCACATTACATAGGTAATGTAAGGTAATGTAATCACAAGTGCAAACATAACATTAGCCAAAAATAGCATTATCTTTGCTCATTTACTTTGAAGTATGCATTATTCTCTACTTTTCCCTTATTTGTATTGCATGAATTGAAAGGAATTTTCTTTTCCCACAAATTTCAATTTAAACTATTATATCAGGTAACAAATGCCTCTTCTGATCATTTGTAGTCTTTGTTTCTTCCAAAAGGGCAAAATCCACTCTTTTACATTCCAAAGCAATCTCTACTACATTTATGCAGCAACTTCACAAGTAAAAAAAATAATGCAAAATGATGAATCCAACACTCCCATTATACTATGTATGTAATGAAACATATTATCTCTATCTATAAAGGCCTTAACGGAATATACCAATTAAGGAAAATCCAAACTTCTGTCTATTCCATCCAATCTGCTGGTAATTGACACAAACAGATTACTACAAGGTGTTTCTAAATGATTAACATATAGTGACACTTGATAAGGAAAAAATTAAATTCATTTTGCAAATTGACATGAAAACATTCTTATCCTAAATGTTGTTTGCTTAAATACAGAGATTTGAAATGGAAATGGAAAATGAAACAAGGAACGGTACCATCATTCGTGGACCAACCATATTTCTTAAATTTGTTCGATTTCTAATCATTGAAACATTTAAAATTAAGAAAAAAACATATTTGTTATGATGTTATTGGTTATATCAATGTCTTTTATTTATAAAACAAAATCATCAACATCATCATCATAGTCTTTTTACCACCTAACTGGAGTTAACTAGATGAATGCTGTTACACCATTCCTGTCAATCCCAGGGAATGTCCTTGGTAAGCCTAAATATCTCCATATCTTTCTTAATGACTTCTAGCCATCTTCTTTTCGCCATCTTCTTTTCAGTCTTCTTCTAACTCTCTTATGGCTTTTTACTCAGATAACTTACTTCTTTTATATCTGCTGGTTTATTTCATGATTTCTGATTTCTTTTATTGAATAATCTGAACTCATTCTAGGCATGAGGGGACTTTATTTCATTGAATGCCACATCATTCTCATCCATATGCTGCAGTAAACTACAAATGCATATAAGTTTTACGTGGTTTTCTTTTCAAATGTGTGTTTATGTGTTTGTTGACATATTTTGCAGTTCAATAGAGAAAATCAGTAACTTTCCTCATGTTTGTATAATATCCATCCAAGAACGGCATCTTTCAATAATATTAGCTTTTCCATCCCGCTAGGCTGACCCTAGTAAAAAAAATTCAATCTCATTGTGGGATAATTAACTAGCAGAAAAATAGGAAGAAGGAAATGAAAAGAGAGCGAATCACATAAACTTCTAAGAATGCCTATAATGCCCTCGTTTTATTGAACATAAATATCCTAATCATATTATGGAAGTCAATCAACAAAGGCGGAAAATGAAAGGAGGAAAGAAAGAAACACATAACAGCATGCCCCTTGAATTGATATGACACACACGCATTGACATGCCACTTTCATATAAATCTGGCCTTCTAAGAGATGAAAATGAAAGATATCTATCTGGTTTGCTCCATGGAACGCTCTAAAAAATGAAAATTAAAGATATTGTAAAACCTCCAACTCTAGCCAATGTGAAGTATTGTCCGCTTTGTGCCTACCGGATTTCACTAGCACGCAAAGCCTGCACAGTTTTGTCCCTTTAGGCCAACTCTCTAGCCCAAAAGGCTCCTCACAATGCCTTGAGTATTATCAAATATATCTCAGGATCTCTTTCACCACACGTCCAATGTGAGTCCACCATATCTGCTCACATGGCAGTGGCCAAAAAGTGACTCTCATACCATTTGTAACAACCCTAATTCTAGCAAATGTGAAGTACTGTCCACTTCGGGCCCACCAGATCTCATTGGCACACATAGCCCTCATGGTTTTATCCCTTTAGGTTTAATCTCTAGCTCAAAAGGCGTCTCACAATGGCTTGCAGTTCACGCTCGAACCTCTAACCAGGAGTTTTGTTGAATCATGGAAATCAAGGCAAAACCCCTATTCATTTCATTCAAATTAAGATCCCAAGCTATAAATCCAACATAAATTCAACACAGCCCAAACATAATGCATAAAAATTATGTAAATGGGAAAAGAAATATGTATAAGTTTATAAAACCATTCCAACATAACCAAAATCCAAATATTCAAACTCCCACACAAAACCCTTACTTCACAAGGCTTGCAAATGGAAGTAGTTTTCTTATAGAGCTTGAATTTACACCTTCCAAATCTCTAATCTCTCAAATTCCAAGCAAAAATGGGGTATAAATCTCCCTTAAAGTCTCCTCTTCTTCTCTCTTTTTTTCCAACAAAATGTTTTTTTCTTTTTTTTTGGGCTGCTCTTGTGCAAGAGGGGTAGAAAATTTGGTTTTTATAAGCATAATTTGTGAAATGTTGAAATGTCCCTCTATGTATACTAGACAACCTTGTAATGTTTTGGCCGTACTTTTCTCTAGAAAATTCCAATTGAGATTATTCTTGTTGGGTTAGATTCCAGACTTCAAGATCTAGTTCTCCATAAAATTTCAGCCTAAAATTCGAACTACACAGGGAACAACTGAATTTTGAAATTTTTTGTAACGCACAACACCCTAGACAGCTTGATACCCCTCTAGTATTTCTATAGATCTTTCTATAGAAAATTTAAATTAACATGCCGTTTGATTCAACGGATTTTAAACTTCAAATACTCTCTCTACAAAATTTTAGCTCCAAATTCAAAATGTACGATTTATAGCATAATTTTAAAGTTGTTGCTCGCTTACTGCTTCTGAACAACTTAACACCACCTTGGTATTATCACAATATCTTTTTATGGGAAACTCAAATTGATATGTTGTTTAATTCTATGAATTCTACATTCCAAGACGCCTCCATTGATATATTACACCTTCTAACTTATAAAAACAAAGCTGGGGTGAATTTTCAAAGCCTCTGGTTTTTTTTTTTTTTCATTAAGCATTTAGCCCAATGTTCATTCTATCACAATTTCCTTCCTAATTCACCCAATATCTTCTAACTCTTAAATTTCTATTATAAAATCCTTTCCAAATATTGGGAACAAGTTTTATTTATACAAATCATCATTCCCATGGTCTCAAACACTCGCAACAAGGTCAAATTCTCATTTTAACCACTTTAGCCTTTTTACAACTAAAGTCCCTTCTTAAAACCAACACTTGGTTGAAAGTCATTTTATTCATTCCAAATTCTTTCTTAAACACTTTGAGCAAGTTTCATATGCTATAAGCTTCATGTTCATGACTTAAAATCTTCGAATTTATTGTTATTGCAGAAGTTCATTATCTAAATTCTTTTCTTCACAAATTCACTAAGA
>JAYJMB010000550.1:7760-17861 GCA_036873735.1 Pouteria campechiana | reverse complement strand
ATTTTAGATTCATTCTATAGAATTTTTAAGTTATTTTAAATAATTGAATGTGCATTTAAATGATTGTAAAATTGATCTACGTAATTCTAGGTAAATCTCAAAAAATTGTAACACACATATCCAAATGATTCTTAATCATTTTAAATAATTTCAAAAATTTTAAATCATTCAAAATAATCCTCAGGAGTTCATCTTTATTTAGCATAATAAAATGTTTTTTTGAGTAGTTTGAAATTATTTCATATGCTTTGAAATTTAATAAATTTTAAAATTGTTTGGATGGATCTATTTGTATATTGACCCCTTAATTATTTGGAAATGCAATAGAATGATTTAAAAATTATTTAGAAACATAAGAGAATAATTTGAAATTATTTTATAAATTCTAAAATTCCTTAATATTATTTATAGTGATATATATATATATATATATTTAGTTGGGATAAGATGAAATATATTTCCAAATGATTTTATATTATTTTGAATAAATTAGAATTTATTTATAATTATTTTTAAAATAAGTTTTTGTATATTAGTCTCTCAAGTGTCACAAGCAAGAATAATGCAAATTATTTCTACTTTTCATATTAACTACATAAATTCCAAAGCCATGCAATTAAATTAATAGAATCGTAAATTTTGAAGGACCAATACGCAAAAGCCCAAAAAACATACAGCCTACCATTTCCAGGGAATCTGAAAAATCTAAGAGCAATTAGGGAATTATCATCTACCTTTCTTTGTCAATCACAGCCCACAAATTGACAAGCCGAATTGATAGGTCTAAATGCACAGATTTGACCACCTGATGGACGGCTTCAATCATGCACAAATGCCATTAGCTCATTCTCACAAGTTGGGCAATACCAAAGAAAACATTAGAGGGCAAAACTTTTACTATTTAAATAATTTTGGAACAATTATGACCTGTATCATGTTTTATGTATATTATTCATAAATTAATAATAAAATATTTATGCATACTCAAGTTGACCATACCATGAACTTCAGAGTGAATATTCAACCTTTACCGATTTTGTTTTAGATGAATAACTTTTAGTAAAAAAGATATGTAAAACATTTTGAACCAGGCATGAATCCAAAATGAAACAGTGAGCTGGAAGCCAAAACCCAAAAAGTTCACTTAAATACTTCCAAGAACCTCAAGAACAAACGGGAAAGAACAATCTCTCAATTGAAATTCTTTAGTAGCTGCTTCCATCAAAAGTTTTGTATCTTAACACCCCTGAGCATCCAAGCACTAGCCAAGCAATGGTGAAGTATTCTGCATCATTTTTTGGCCTTCTGCTTTGCCCCAACGGAAAAGAACTCCGTGATAACTTCGAGGGGCATGCCCTTAGTTTCAGGGACCTTCAAGAACACAAATACCCAGGACACGACGCACACAATTGCGTAGATTCCAAATACACCAGCAAGACCAATTGAAGTGAGCATGACAGGCAGACTGTAAGTAACGATGATGTCCCCGATCCAAAATGTAAGTGCACAGATGGCGATGCAGATGCCTCGAACACGAGTGGGGAAGATCTCCGAACAAAGTATGTTGGGGATTGGTCCAAAGGCCATGACAAAGGTACAGAAGTAGACTATAACGCTGATAGTTGAGAGAACAGCATGTGGTATAGAAGCCAGGGTTACAAGATTGGACATCACTAATATGATCAATGATACTATCAAGACAGGAATTGTCACAAGCAGCAGCCGCCTGCATGAGTGAAAACAAAAGAGTAATGTGAAACAATGTGAAGTAGTGGGATGCAGAGGTCTGGTGTTTTTAACTCACGGCAAAACAAGTCCATTCCAGGTACAGAATGAACCCAGCCCAAGGACACAACAGCAGGATCCACATCTATTTATGGCATGCATGTGTGAGATCTAGGCCATTTAGCATTAGCTGTGCCCCTCCTTGGCATCAGCTTCATTGCCAAATGTAATCCAAATGATTTTTGTAATCGAAACAGTAACCTAGTTACCTCATCTTTTTTAGGACTCATTGCAATAGTATGTGCGCTTTGTGCTTACCCTAGATGCTTCAGGGCACATTAGCTTGCAACAAAGAGCTGGACTGAATTGATAGGTAAAATGTATTGAAAAGAAATTCATTTCAATTTCTTTCCCATCCAAACCCAAGTTCTGTGCTTGAAATTGCAAATGCATTATGTTCAAATTGGACATCAAAGAACGCCACTTTGCAGTCAACCAAAAAGACAGGCCACTGCCCCAAAACAAAACATCCGTGATCATTTGAGGCATACCCCTAACATTTCCAATTGCCATAGAATCTAATATAGGCAACTCAAGGCTCACTGGAAGAGTTTTAAAATAGATTCTTAGATGTTATTGAGAAACTTCGCAATTCATTACATCTGCTTGATTAAAATTGAAATTTTAAAAAAAATACTAATGCACACAAATGCCTAAAAAGAAGAGGGTAAAAGTACCTTCTCCCAGAGACATCCATGAGTCTCATTGCAACGGCTATACAAGGAAGCATCAACAAAGTTGTGACAGCACTGATAAGAATTGATGCTGAATCTGAACCAACTCCCAAGTTTTCTAGAAGAACTTCAACACCTGCTTGCTCAAGGATTTGAGGAGTGTAGTAAAGAACCCCATTTATTCCGGAAAACTGTAAACCAAGTTGATAAGGATGTCATTCAATCTAAATTTACTTTTTAGTGTTACACAGATGATGATTCAACGCAGAAAGGAAAACAAGACAAAGAAAAAAGGAACAAGACAACAAAATGAATGGCCTGACATACTATGCAGTATAAAAGAGAAGAAAGGAGCATAGGATGCACAATTTCAGCATATCTATATGCAAGTATATGCACACATGTATCACAAATATTTGGCTGTTGTTGGGGGGTTGCACATCAGTAGTTTCAAGCATTCAGAAATAAGGAAGTTTGCCCATTTTGTTTGGGTACATGATAGTGTTTCTTCTTGCCAACTAGTGGCCAACAATTGATGTTTCAAAAGGCATATGGAATTCAAATATATTTGGCAGCTCAATTAGCATCGTGTGTCCAAAACAACTTATCCACTCTGCTTTTTCATTGATATTTGGCAGGGAAATCCTACCAAATTTTTAAGGATTCAGTGGGAGGCAAAGGTCCCCTTTGGTAGTTGGTACTCATCAATAGATGTCTTAACGAAGATTTCTTGCAATCAATGTTTGGGCCTTCAACAATCTGGCATCACTGGAAGGGATGCCATAGCAGGGCTTCTGAGCTCTTTCCAGTGTTGTAAGCTATAATTGTTTCAGGGATGTCACTTGAAGAAACCAAAGTATAGTGTTTCATATATATTTGATTGATTTAGGTATGTTCCTTGCCATCAAAGACAGAACTTTTTCTTTCTTTCTTTCTTCTTCTTCTTCTTCTTCTTTTTGCCAAACAGCTTATGTAGTACTTAATTTAACATTTATCCTAGCGTTCTGTGCCCTGTATAATTTAAGAATATTCTCCAGTCTAACATGTTTTATATGTAATAAAACCAGTGGTGACTCAAATTCTATGGTTCACCATAGTGAAGGGTCTACAGGTAGTCTTCATGTATACAGGAATAGTTTCATTGCCTTGATGGGTATTTTAATGAAGAGATTGTCCCTAAGTGCATGAGAGAGAGGAAAGAAAGAAGAGAACATAAGTAATTTGCCTTCACATGCTGACACCAAATAGCAAAAGAGATACAAGCGGATAAATAAGTACATATGGCTGTAACATTGAACAAAACAACACACATAAACATACATAACATAACATAACATCCATCCATCCATAAACATCCATCCATCCATAACATAACATAACATAACACCATCCATCCATCCATCAAATGAGTACGGCTGCAAATTGCAAAAGAAATAGCAGCAGCTAAACAAGTGCGTGTGCGTAACATTCAACACAACAACACACATGCTGGAGATTCAATGCAAGTACATATGACATGTATGAAAAAAATATTTCAAATGAAATAGAAAGCTTTTTTCAATATTTCAAATATTGTCTCCTCTCTCTCTCTCTCTCTCTCTCTCTCTCTCTCTCTCTCTCTCTCTCTCTCTCTCTCTCTCTCTCTCTCTCTCTCTCGTGTTTTCTTTCTTTTTTATTTTTCTGGGTTTGTGTTTCTGTCAGGTTTTCATTCTCTTTTCTGGGTTCATTTCTCTCGTGTTTTCTTTCTTTCTTTTCCCTTAGTGTATGTGTTGTAGAGAAGGAAGACATGAACATTAATAGAAAACATTTGTTTGAATGTGTGTGTGCATGCATGCGTGTGTGCATGTGTGTGTGTGTGTGTGTGTGTGTGTGTGTGTGTGAGAGAGAGAGAGAGAGAGAGAGATGCTCTTTGCTACTTTAGTGGAGTTAGCTACATGAATCTCATTACATCATTCCTATTTATCTTCGACTATGTCCTAAACACGTGTTTTCATTTTTTTTTTCCTAATGGCCTCTAACCATATGTTTTTTACCTGTTTTCCATCTTTATGACCTTCTACTTAGATAAATTCACTCCTAATTAGTATAATTTCTAATTTATGATGAACATGACTAAACTACTTGAGTTTACTTTTTCTCATGCTGTTTCCTATTGATCTTACCTTTTACTTATCTCAAATTATTTCATTTATAATTTAAATTTTTTTAATTTACTATAGGTCCACCTCAATATCTTCATTTTAGCTATGCTCTCATGACTATCTAACATTTGAATAGCTCCCTCATGGATGCAAAACATAAATTTATGAAGGAAAAAAATGTTGGCCAAAGAAAGTGCTCCTTAAAAAATGTTTTAGATGAATTAGAACACATGCATGTATAAAAAGAAAATGCTGGTCCATAAACAAATTTAAACTGCTTCCCTACCTCTGCCATCAGATGATTCAAGTCCCCTCTTTGTGCCATCAGATGATTCATAATTCCTCTATCTCCTATTCAGACCACAGACCCTTTAACAATTGTTTCAGGTTTATTGAATGGCTGGAATCACTTGATGGCAAGACTATCCAAAAAAGAAAAGATCCTATGAAGCTATTTTTCCCAAGGTTCATTGTGAATATGAGAATGTAACTTAATTCCCACCAAGGAAATTAATCATAACTACTCTACTTACCGTACACTACAAATAGAGTCCAACTACATGAATTGACGACTTCCATGCAAATACACTTCTAAGGCTAGCAGGGAATATTTCAACATGATCTGTTTCTTACCTGCTGAAGAATTTGAATCCCAATCCCAACTGCCAATGCATGCTTCACGCCTGGTTGCAGTAGATCAGCCCAACTGGGGCCTTTTACAGCAGCTTCAGATGGATGGACCATGGCAGGCCCAATTGCGTGTTGTTCCAAGAGCTCCTTAGAGTACAAAGCTGGCTGGCTAACCAAAGCAGCTGCCTGGATGAACTCACCCTCACGAGGAACATCACCATGAATTGAGACAAGAGATCCATGACGGGACCCAGGGAGTCCCTCCTGGTGCAAGTAAATCCTCTTAAACCCTCCTTCCTTCTTCCCATCCTCACCTTCTCTCTCAGACCATTTCCAAGCCAGCTGCCACCCACCACCAATTCCCATACTGCTGACTGCGTCGCCAGCATTTCCCTGCATGAAAGTGCTATGGCGGGTCATGCTTAATGTACTCCCATGGGCTGTTTGTGATGTTGGAATCATATCCTTTTCCATGCTTGTAGTTTGGCGTGACATCAGTGGGCTGCGCAAATTGTCATCGGAATCATCACCTGCAGCATCAGATGCATAATCCTCACCCTCTTGCTGGAGACTTTCCTCATCCCAGTCTTCATGTCTGTGGGGCTGCTCTGCCATGCTAAACATGCTTCCAAAGTTGGGAAACAAAGTACTTCGCATGCTTCCCATCTCAGGGAGCTTCTCATGGATGCTCCCAAAGAGAGTCACCATCGGATCCATAAGAGGAATATTTTGACTTTCCAAACTCCCTTGGCGAGATGCAATGCCAAGTGTACTCTGTCCAGTGACAGGTCTGGCAACCCAGGAAAGGCCTTCTTCGGGGCCATATAGCATTATCTTGTCCTTGTCGACAGTTGGTACCTGGTCATCATTCAGATCATTAGCAGGACCAATTATGTATTCCTCAATTGATGTTTCACCCCCAACGCCCAGACCCTCAACCAACAAAGCCATTTCACCTGTAGATCATTGGACCGCCAGCATCAAGGTTAATTTATATAACATCATAAGGAAATAACAATAGTATGGATTCTCATTTTGAGAATTTAACCGAAGAACATTCACAATTAACCACACTTAGAAGACTAACAACTCGAAAGACACTGATAAAAAGTAAAAAAAAATGGCAAAAGAATTTCTGTAGCCACCAAGTCACGTTGTCCAACTGAGCATAGGGTTCATTGATAATGGGATGGAGAAACAGAATCACATAACCAAACATAGTTGCGATCAAGCTCAGATTATGATGATGTGACAATGATTATGAAACATAAAAGTACTGAGCAATCTTTTTTATAGTTAACCAGTTTTCGCAGCATCTATTCTTTATCATGAATGAATAAAAATTACATGTTATATTGTAACACCCCCAACTCTAACTAATGTAAAGTATTATCTACTTTGGACCCACCAAAATTTCTTAGCACACAGAGCCTACATGGTGTTTTGTTCCTTTGGGCCAACTCTCCAGCCCAAAAGGTGTCTCACAAAAACTTGCCTTAGTTCACATTCCAACTTGATCTCAAGTCACATTGATTACAAAAACTCTCCAAAATACTTGAGACAAATAAACTGAATTTAAGTAAAAACCCCAAGCAGCATGTAGTTTGGTGAAACATGCTATGTAGCCTAAGCCTTGCAACCTTGGATAGCAAAGGTGGTGAATGTAGTTCAATATAATATTTAGGATTCTAAACAATATTCCAAATATAAATAAACAAGGCTTGTAAGAAGAAAAAAAAAATAACAATTTCCAATTGTTTTGGGGAAGGGAGAAAAAGCATCCATGTCATATAACAGATACAGACCTGATACATCTTCCCTGCCACGCAGCCTCTGCAATACCCTTTTTGCCTGTAGCATCTGCCCTTTACTTACAAGCCACCTTGGAGACTCAGGCAAATAGAATATTGTTAAGAAAAAGTATAGAAAAGAGGGGATTGATAGAACTCCAAGCATCAGCCTCCAGTTTGGTGTTGTCATCAATGACATCCCAAAAACCATGCAGTACGATAAAAACATTCCACCAGAACCAGCAAATTGTGGAAGAGTATTCAACAATCCTCTTATATCTGCTGGAGCTGTCTCAGATATGTAAACAGGAACAAGGGTAACAGCTAACCCAATTCCAAACCCATCTAAAAGCCTTGCCAAAAGGAGTACATAAACATTGGGAGACCATAACATCACCAGACCACCAACAAAGTAGAGAATTGAAGAGATTATAAGCATTGGGCGCCGACCAAGCCAATCTGATATTGCTCCAGAGCAAGTCGTAATAACTGTAGCTCCAATAAGGGACATGGCAACAATCAATCCCTCTATTGTAGGCTCACTTTCCAAGTCAAATTCCTTTTTTATGTAAAGGACAGCCCCTACAAAAGAATGGTAATAATAAAATAAACGAGAGTGTCAAATCCATGAATTTTTGCTGCATGCAATTCATGAGTAATCTCTTTCGTTCAGCAATGGCAAAAAATATTGGACAAAGAAATGCCATGGCCAAATTGTGAACATGGATCCAATGCATATCTATTGCATCCCAAAATACAGAATTGCATAAAATCTTGGAATGACTTACCTGTTTCCTCCAAAATATCCTTCAGAAGCCACTAATGTTTAGTTTTAACGTTGTATTTAACATCAATTTCATTCTTCATTAGAAGAAGAGAAGCAATATAAAACCAAAAAAATAAAAATAAAAAGGCCACCACTATAGAACTTCTACCTCAAACAGACAATCTCCATAGAAAAAAAATCAATGAAACAATAATATGAAACAAGAAGACATATAAAACATTCTTATCCATGGGTTGCTGTTGTACCTGCTATTGTAGCATTATCCCATCCTTGCAATAAGTTGCCAATTGTAGCAGCTATTGCTACAAACACAGCACCGTTCATCTTCCAGTGAGATATGATATTCTCACTCCAAATCGACTAATCTGTGAAATGAAACCAATATCAAACATCAAACATTTCACTCCTTAACCAGTTAAATTTTAATAAACTGATTAACCACCAATGTCCACAACATCAGTAAGAAATTAAGCACAGTAGCTCAAGAAACTAAGAAAACAAAGCGGTTGATAGGATACAAATATGTGTATACAATATGTAACATATTCTCGACTTGAATCCATGTTTGCCAAATAACCAAACAAAATGCAGTAAAAAAGACTCAATAAATCAGCCCATGAACCATTTGGAAATAAGAAAAGGTAGGGGAAAATTTTTCCACCTCCCCCGCCCCCCTTTCTACCTCTTTTAATGTGATCTGACAAACGACCTAACCAAATTACAACCGCATAACTGCTGAAGATCAGAGAACTCTGACCCGCAATTCTGCAGTCGTAAACTGAAAGATCATCGCAAGAAGTCAAATGCTTCAAGAAACCTTTAGATCCGTACACAGGGAGAACAATACAATAATCTCACCCTCCAACAGGATCTTCATATCCAGGACAATAGCCAAACGGGAGCTATCAACTTCCTAACACAGAAGTAGGAAAAAAAAAACTAACGATAACTATTCTTTTACCTCCGCCCTCACAAAAGAATCCGCTGCCCAAGCCTCATTCCAGTCACTGATTAGTCTCACCCGGAAACTTCGAGCTTATCAACTTCTGATTGATCAGACTTAAGTTTCCTGGATCAAAGATTGCTTACGAATCCAAATGGTTTCAGACTCAAAACTGTCAAGTAACATCAACAGATGTTGAGGACAGAAACAAACACAGATAACTTTTCAAATCCTTTCTTGGAGACAGAATCACCCCTATATCACCTAAATTTGGCCGCTGAAAACCCTCCTAAGCTATCACAATCTTCAATTTTTTTCTGGAAATAATCCAAAAGCCTCTAAAATGTTTACTCTTCACCTACGAATTCTCTCAAACAGTAAAATATTCGATTATCAGACCGAAAATCCGCAGATTCCCGGACCTCCCGAAGTACTTATACTCGAAATCACGAAAATCTCGAAATTCCAATCTCCACAAGCACATCCAAGCTGCAAAATCCCAGTCCGGGCCAGAAAAAAGCCTTCGATCTCTGGTGTCTCCGTCCGCCTGCACGAGAATCCCTTGAAACGGCACAAAATCCCGGTTTCCAGAGTAAAGGTTCTCGCCGTTTTAGGAATTGGCAGATTCTTCCATTTCAGAGAGAGGAAGAACGGGGAGACTGGAGTGCGAAAATCTGAAACCTTCTGAAAAATCCGGAATTTCTAATTCCTATCTTTCAATATTACTTCTGTAAATCTACCGGTCTACCGTAGAAAGATAGGAAGAGGATCAATGACAAGGAGCTGGCGTGGCAATAGACAGTTGCTGTGCTGGTTTGCTGATAGCTGGCTCATTTATATGCGAGGAGAAGACAACGAAATAATTGTAAATTTGTAATCGTGGGAGGGAAAAGGGATCCAACGTCGTTAGTCACATTCCCTCGAGAAGATCTATCACAAAATCTAAACCGTCAATCCGATACCTTGATCAATTTTGATCGTTGACCTGGAAATTCATGGTGAACCAACGCTGGAATGGGATATAAATTGGGAAATTACGCTTTGTATGGTAGGCTGGGATTGTCTGCGCATGCAAACTCAATTCGGAAATCTTACCATTTTCTAAAGAAGCTTAGTTGGATCGTGAAAATAAATGGTTTTCTTTTGTTAATAGGTCCAATTTAGATCCGAATCTCAGATTTTAAGACCAAATCTAGAAAAAAGATGTTTTTTTACGGCTTGGATGCGGTGTACGGATGATCGATTTTAAGAGAGTAATACTGATACTGTAGTAGGCTGCGTGAGTAACTCCCGCGCGATACGCTGGCAGCGTCCGCAGCAACTGGAGTTAGACTTAGATCCCCGTCTTTTG
>JAYJMB010000549.1:0-17863 GCA_036873735.1 Pouteria campechiana | reverse complement strand
GTGAGGGAGGGAGTCCTGGGTTAAGTGTGGGGGCTCGTGGTAATCGGTCGAGGCGCCTTTTGTGGGACAAAACCGTGTGGGCGTGTGCCTAAAGCGGACAATACCTCGACTGGAGCCCTGGGTTGTTACAATATGTTTTGTGAAGATGGTTTTAATTGTGAAACTTGTCTAGAATCAAAAGTCATATGATGTGTTGCACTGGAATAAATTATCCATGTACTATTAATAACAGGTGTAAAAGTTTTGAGAATCTTACCTGGATTGGTAGTGGTTGTAATTAGTGTCGAGGAGTTTCCACCAAGTTCTATTATGGTCTTGGCAACTGTAACTGTTGATCCTTGCTCGGTGTTCTTCCTCTGAGTATCCCACTAGTCTGGAAAGCCGACAATCTCAAAACATCGGTCTTTGGTATGACCCTTCTTCTGATAATGAGTGCATCGAGAAGTCGACTTGTCAACATGCTTCCTTCGAGGTTGCTAATCTTGGATAGGTTGTTTTTGCATCGCCATAGCAGAAATGTTAGATTCGTCTATTTTTTTCTTCAAGATGATTCACCATATATCTTCTTTTTAAATCAGAAAGAAACATTCTTCTAAGTCTGGGATAATATATTTGCATAGAATTTCCCCATGAACTTGTTCAAATTCTTCATCTGGCCCAACAAGAAAAATGTGTACTCTTAATCTTTCAACAGAATTCCTGTATGCTGGAATATCTTCTGGATCCTTCATGACCACTCTAATGCGGTGATTAAGTTTCAAAATATTTTGTTCAACTCTCTATAGAATTTAGAGAGTGAGTGTCCATTTTACTTACCAGAGAACGCCTTTTGATTTAGATAAAAGACCTATAATTCATTGCTTCCATCATAGAAGGCTTTGGACAATACTCTCCGAATTTCTTAAGCTGTGGGAATGCATAAGTATTGCTTCATAATCACAAGAGACATGAAAATGAGCAACCACCTTTTCACCTTTTGATTCTCACTATGCCACTTCTCATACTCTTTTAATGATTTGTCACACCCCGCCTAGGGGCCTATGTGTTTTCATATTATCCTATAATTCCTCCCTTTTTAAGAAAAATATTCAGCCAAAAACTGGCAGAGTCTCACCTGAATTATATGGATCTAAACCTGTGCATTCATTAATCATACAAAATTATAAATAAAATGACTATGGACTTCTAACATAACCCATAAAACACACCCACAGATACCCAAGATCGTAGTCATATTATGATGGCAATAGACATAATTAAAATAATACAGATTTATCTATAATATCATACATATTTATCACTATGAAATATCAATACATTTTCTATCACATACTCAGAATACATCAATAATTAGATTCTAACAATTTTTATAAATGTACATACAATATAAGGGATTTCAACCTCATATGTTTAATACCAACATAAATAGTATCTT
Source organism: Pouteria campechiana (assembly GCA_036873735.1). NCBI lineage: Eukaryota > Viridiplantae > Streptophyta > Magnoliopsida > Ericales > Sapotaceae > Pouteria > Pouteria campechiana. Next base: position 16,428 of record JAYJMB010000549.1, on the reverse strand, counting down.
CTTATATGGCTTACAAGTACCAACCTTCAGTTGGGCTCCATTACTTGACCTGCCAATTAAAAATTAAAATAAGAAGGTATGGGTCTGGGCAAACTCAGTAAGTAGGCTGAATAGAAAATAATAGTCAAACAGAAACAACATGTTTGGAATTAGAACATGTATAAAATCATGGAAATGCAATTATACCATGAGGCTCAAGTCCTCATTATTCCAATACAACACTTTATGCTATTCAGGCATATAAAATCATAACTAGGCCACATCATATCATAATTGTGCCATTCAGGCACACCATATCAAGTCTAGGCCACTCTGGGGACATCATAATTATGTCATTCAGGCACGATATGTCATAAATATGCTATACAAGCATAGCATAATCTATGCAAATATTATCAAAAGCAATTAGCATATCTCTATGTCATTATGGAATGCTTCTCATTCTATCAATATACCTATTCACATAACATAATAATTAACATCCTATACAACTCTTGGGATCTTCATTATCCCTGTCCATCTACACATCCACACATTTACAACAAAAACAAGAATCTTAGGATATTCCTTATCCCTATAACTTCATTCATTTACATGTAATACAAATAAGATCATGGCATATACATTATCCCCAAAATTTCACATAGTCACGCCTCTAAAATTACAAAAATGATTATGGGACATAAGTATTTCCTATCAATCCATACATCACATACATATAAAAACACCAGTTAGTGTGAAATCATGGGATATCCAATATCCCCATCCATTTATACATGCCCATGTATAAAGCATAGGATATTCGCTATCCCCATCCATTCATACATTCACAGAGGGAATCAAATGCCTACTTACCTCAATGAAGAATCATCTTACAACTTCTTAAATTCTATGCTTTCCCGTTCTACTCAATGGTCCTACATATACAACAATTCCATTCACTTACAAAGGCAACTTTAACTAATTCATATCAATCCAATGAATTACACTTTTTGATACTATCAATCAGTCCATTGATAAGTTTATATATCTTTCAAGTGCATAGTTGCACTCTAACATTAGCCACAAGGCTATCTAACATCATTTCCTTCATGGAAGCATTTCATCAAACATATGATAGACACTATTTAAATTAACATTTCTCCTTAAAGTAGATCAACTATACTCATTTCTAGTTACATGTAGTAAACCTATAACATAAGTAACACTAAGTTCATCTTAATACCAAGTTATTCAAACTTCTAATTCAATCAATTTGCTATTCAATTTCATTATGCACAAAATCCCCTTCTCTAATATACACTTAAGTTGTTGTTTACCTCATAGACAATGGCATAATTAGATTTCCTTATGCCTAAATCACTCTAACACATTACAATTAACAAGTTCATCATTTTTCCCATGGCATTACCTATAAACCATGAAATTCTCCCTAAATTTCACTGTTAATGAAATCCTAGCTTAGCATTAAATACAATTTTAGTTGGGGAAAAGAGACTTACCATGAAATTAAAACGTGGCTTCCACCCATGAATAGAAATTTAAACACAAAGCTTCAAATAGCTTCCTCAAATCGCAGAAAATTGGATTTTGTTCCTTTCACTGTCCAAGCAGAGGAAGCTTAGGCTTGGATGCAGGGTTGATGGATTTCACTCCTAAACAAGGTCAATTCCTAGCTAAAATGGCATAAAAATGGGGCATATTTGATCTAAGCAGCAACTAGGGCATGGGAGAGGGAAGGAGTGCTTGAATGGGAGAGGAAAAGAGGCCAAACACATTTAAAAACATTGCATTTTTGGTACTTTGATGCACCACCAAATCAAGTACCATGACATTGGATTCCAGTGCCGTGGCATGGACTTGCTGGCCAAGAAGAATGATCACTTTCTAAAGTAATGCCATGGCATTAGATTCCAATGCCGTGACATTGGCCTCCAGTGTTGTGGAATTAAATTCCAGTGCCACGACATTGGCTTGCTGCCCTCTAATTTCTTCATTTTTCTCCCTAAGTTTTTCTCATACTTTCTAGCCATCGTATTTCCCCATACATATAATGTTTAATTACATAATGAGACCCCATCCATTATCTAAGAATTACATCATATAATCATTCCCCTATACATTAAATTTCATGATAAATTCCTCATACTTCATAAATTCATATACTTTTTACCCCAACATGAATACCCCAACATGATGACTTAAGAAAATCCTATTAGTTTAACACCCTTGGGTGTCACATGATTCTTTAGGTGGCTTCATAGTATCACAAATATAAGAGAGTTTTTCTCTTTCTGCAAGATGCATTTTCATTATCTGAGACCAAACATCATAGTTTATCTTAGTAAGGATAATGTTAGCATTGTAAGTTCCTTTATGTTAATAGATTGGATGATAACTGGAGTAAATTTGTCAACTCTTGAAGAATTGTTTTCTTCAGCCATGGGAGATTGCTCAGAAGTAGTTGAAAAATGCAATGGTGCGGATGACTTTTAGTTTTGAATAATAATGTGGTAGAGATATTTTTTTTTGAGCTTAGATGCCTACCATTTTTTTGTGAGGTTAATATTGATGGGTTTTATGAGGGAATGATTAGAATAGAGAGGTTCAAGTAAATAACTATGAGAATGGTTATGGTTAGAAACTAAACAGAAGAATTTTCTGGGAATGGGTTTCAGTCTCAAGAGTGTTGTTTCTCTGATACTATGAAGAAAAAAGTATTTCTACTTCTTATATTACAATGATTATTATCGATCTCGAAGGTAACATAAAAACCTAAGAGGAAAGGGGTGAATTGAGTACTTAAAATTATTTCTTAACCCCTTTAGGATTATTCGCACCTCTAGCAATCAATCACTCAATCAACAAAGGCACAAATAAATAAGACACAATGATTTTTATACTGGTTTGAGTAAATACTCTACTCTACTCTTCAAAGAATACTTTTCTCTTAATGTCTTGGGTTCCACTATTCCCAATAGTAGAAATACAATAGTGCTCCCAACACTCTTCTAGATTTCCAATACTCTTCTAGATTCTAACTCTAGGTGGTGTATTCATAGTGCTCCCAGCACTCTTCTAGATTCCAGCTCTAGTGGCCATGAATAAATAGCTCTTGCTTGCACTTAGACAATCATAGCTTTTCTTGAGTCTAGTCTTAAGCACTAGCTCAAGGAACTTTATAAGAAATAAATATCAGAAGTGTAAGCACAAGAATTTCTCAGTAACCATAGGGGAAGATTTTTGAAAATTAAGTATAGAAGTAAATAATCTTTCTAAAGGTATTTGAGAGCCTTCAAAGAAAGTTAAGGAAGGTATTGAATGCAAGGTTCATGACTCTTGAAGGATTGCAGAAGGTTTAGCTCAGATCAGTAAATGCTCTCAAGAGGATTTTGAATGATTTTCTCTAAACTTGGTTAGTTGCTCCTGCTCCAATGATGCTTCATTTATAGGTACTTTGAATTCTAGTCAATGGTGGTAGGTGAGTGTAACGCCCCACACCCCCACCCTATGCATTTTAACCATGACACCTCGGGGCTGATATGGAATGCTACCATCTTATATTCCAGAGAAGAATCTTATCAAAAATTAGCCAAAGTCTCCCCTGAAATATAAGGCATTTGCACCTGATATACATGTGTGATATCACATACAATTAATAATTCTATAATATAAACCAATAATTATATTTAAACACCAAATACCAGACCCATACTCATAGCTCCGCCCAAGATTGGAACCGAGTCATGATGGCAATCACAAAACTATAATTATAATTATATCACTATGATATGCCCATGCTATACAATATATATCATTCTTATCTTATTATAGAAATTTAATTAAACTTGAAATTTACAAAGATATAACATGAAGGTATTTCAATCCCAATTTACCATTTCATAATTAAAATATCTTCAAGTTTGGATTAACAATCCCAATCCACAATTGGGATTCTTTACCTATTCTGTCAGCTAAAAAAATAGAATAAGAAGGGGTGAGTCCGGGCAACTCAGTAAATAGGCATAAATAACAAGAAATAATTAATCCACATAACATATTCTAACCTAGAATATGCATAAACAATAGTATATTCCTATTTTCATTTATCATCATGAATACAACACATTATCATCTCATCCTGAGATGAACAACACAAAATAATCATATCATGAGGCTCCAATTCTCATTCTTTTCATGCATGCCCTACGCCTTTCAGGCGTATAATAACAAAAGTCAGATATCATGCCATGCAGGCACTACATATCAACACCATGTTCAACAAGCATAAAATATAAAGTTATGCCATTCAAGCACACCATATATAATTATACTTTATTATAGAATGTTCATCATTCCATTAATATACACATTTGTATAACATGGTATGATACATATCATTTAGTATAACAACCTGAGATATCCTCTATCCCCAAAATACATTTACATGTTCAAAAGAATTCTAGATTGGGATATTTATTATCCCTACTACATAATATAATTACTTTAGATCATAATCATCCACTATTTCAATCTAGGGATACTCTCTATCCCTCGCATTTAAGCTTTCATACACAAAAATAATGTCTTTATGCCTAGAATAAGGGATAACATCTATCCTTGACATTTAATAATTATAAAACATCATAAATTTCATTCTTTAGACTAGCAAAGGATATTAATAATCCCCAAAATAAAACATACATGCCCGGATTTCAAACAATGGGATATTTTATATCCCCATTCATGCATTCAACAAACAAAGAAGGTCGCCTACTTACCTTAAGAAATGTTCATTTCACTATCCTTCAAGTTCATAACTTAGCTTTCATCACTGGTTGAATAATCCTACACATATCACATACAACGCTATTCAATTTACATATGTCAAATGGAAATCCAACTCAATTCCATAAACTACACTACAAGGTGAAATTTCACCCAAGTTATATTTCTAGTTGTTTCCTCTATTTGAATACTCTACTCATGATCTAATTATCATTCCTAAATATCAACTTCCTCATTTTCACCATTAGGTAAGTTCAATAAACACAAAACAGCCCTTAAACACTCTTTATAAATGCAATTTAATTGATGATAAAATTTTAGCTTATTATCCTCTTTCCAAATTACCAATTAGTGAACTATAAACCATCTTTCCATAATAATATCCATTAAATTTTCAAAGGCATTTCACCAGCTATTTACATGTACATTTTACTCACTTAATTGAAGTCAAATAAACCAAATTTTCAAGTGTACAAACTATACATATAGCTGCCCATTTTTGAGGTGATTTTCAAGATGCATTTCCATTGAGATTTTCACCATATAATATATTTCCAACTGAATTATCCTTAGAATTACACCATAAGCAAGTTAATTACCTCCCAAATAAATCAAACCAGCTGCCCTAATTCATTACTCATAGCTACATGGCCTCTCTTTGGGTCATTTTATCAAACATGTTACAAGCATGATTTAACTTGTATTTTCTAGCAACATATAGTGTATAAAATGCATTTCCATCATTACACATTCATAACCAAACATAATTAACAACAATTAAGCATAATAATTAACCCATTAAACTTTAAATTCGTTCAATATTCTGTCCAACCTCCAATCAAGCCCAAATCTCAACCAATATCCATGTATGTTACAGTCCACGAAATGGACAACAACATAACTAGATAAATCATACCCAAATATAAAACCCTAGCAACTAGAAAATCCAAAATTAGTTTAGGGGAAGCAATTACCTTTAATCCTTGTGTTAGTTCCTTCAAAAAAATGCAAATCCCAATTTGATCTTCACCCTCTCCACAAGTTGCAACAACAAAACAAAGATTTAGTTGAGGATTCTCCTCCCTTGCACATCCAAATGGGTTGTAATGAGGTTTACTAATGGTGTAAGGTTGATTGCAAGAGAAATTAAAAATTTTCATGCAAGATTTGGTGGGGAGATGGGAATGTGAATGGGTAGTAATGAGACTGATTTCTATGAGTGTGAGAGAGGGAGAAGGGTGGGAGACGTGAGGATGGTGGAGTACTTAAGTGTTGCTCCATTTTGGTACTCCACCAATGCATTTCTATTCCATACACATGTAACCCATAATTTTCATCATTTCATCTATTAATTCTCTTCAAATATCATAATTAATTTGATATTATAATTCCTTTAAATGTGTATATAATTTAAATAAATAATTTTTCTCAAATAAATAGAAATAATATCATTTAAATCATGATTATCTTGCCTCAATCAAATTATGGGTCATCACTCACCTACTAATAATTAATCCTTAATTATTACTTAAAATCAATAAATCACTTACAAATTCCACATCATACATATATACATACATATATATATATATATATTTCAATGGATCTTTTATACAATTTTTCAAAATTATTTTCATAAATAATGCACAATTTTTAATTTTATCAATTTAATACCGTTATTTTTCATCATTAATTTTTCACCAGACACAGCCTTAGTAATTTCAGCATATCTTTTTCAAATGATATCCAAATGACATGATTTTTGAGGCATTAGAAATATGAACTCAATACATACAACTTTCATGTTGATAATGTTTTCTAAATCATCATAAAAATATGTCCACAAAATTAATTAAGTGGACTAATAATTCACACGGTTACCTTTTACCAATTTAGAACATTCTCACTGTTTTGATCATAATTTATTCATTTGATATCAAAATTAAGTGATTCTTGATTTTTTAAAACGATAATTCTAAGATCTACATCTTTTATGATGAGAACTTTTTCTGATTCATCTATTATATATGTCAAAAAAATTAAACACAAATGACCCATTTTCTAAATTTAACATTTTCTTAAAATAGACTATATATAGTTTTGAGTTTTTCTCAATCTTTCCTTTATTTAATTTCATTCCTTTCCAATAATTTTCATATGATTTTACCACATAAATTGTACCCAAAAAATGTAATAATTTTCTTGCATAATTAAAATGACATCATGTAATTATTAAAACATATACACATTAATTTCCAGCTTAAATTATGTATCATGTCAAAACATTTTTTAAAATTCTCATGCATTTACTCATACATTAAAATCATAATTTTTCTAATTAATCACTCATCAAATACCCAACATTTGGGTTTATCAACTGTAATTTAATCATAACATTATTTTCATATGTGCATATTAAATTCAGCATGCACCATTTTATCTTGAATTTCATAATTTCTCCGACTCCAAATTAAAATTTTAATTTATTCACCATATAAAATTCAAAATTATAACTTTTTAATAATAATCCATAATTTAACACCATCAGGAGTTATAATGAGCTCCATTAATGACAAAAGACATTCTGATTGGCGTATTTTGAATTTTTCGACTTCTGCTTAATCCTCATATGTTGAAATGCTTGCAACGCCATCCTTGGAGAAGATAATTTCTAGTTTCTTAATAAGTTTTGGTCAAGGTTTGTAATGGTTGATTTTTTCATCAATATGGAAAGAACATTATTAATGCTGAGTGAAGACCAATGATTCGTCCTGACCATTGCTCATCTTTTACTTATGACAAATGAAGTATCTATCTAGCTATTCATAAGATAAAGTTTCTTCATCTTCTAGTTTGTCTTTCGTGAGTAGCCGAAGAATCATCCTTTCTATTGCTGGCAGAAAAATTATCCTTTCCTATACTTTGTCTGTTTAACTATAGAAGCACGGATGTCTTGTTTCTTCAGTGCTTCATTTGTTGAGTTGTCTATTGTAAGTAATAGATAGAGTGTTGGAGTATAGATGAATTTTCTTCATTGCTTTGTTTGATGAGTTTTTTGTTATAAATGATAGACTAAGCTCCAAGGCATAGACGGATTTTCTTCATGGCTTCATTTGTTGGAATATTTGTTGACTTTATCTTTGAACAGACAAAACTCCGTTGCTCCACCAAATGAACTTTTTCACTCTACCATATGATTCTTATTTCTCCGCTTTGTCTATTGACAACAGATAATCATTGGCTTAACTGTGATAGACGGAGTTTTGCTTCTGCCATATGATTCTTATTTCTTCGCTTTATCTATTGATAGCATACAACCATTTGCTCACTTATGATGGACGAAGTCTTTTTCTCTACGACACAATCCTTTCATTGCTCCACTGGAAGAATTTCACTCTTTTGTCTGTTCACATTAGATGAACATTGGCTTAACTATGACTTGCTTGTGATAGACGAAGTTTGTTGTATGCATACTATTTTGCATTTGTCAGATATAATCTTCCACTTTGATAGAAAAACAGGAACAGTCGAATCCTTTTCATTCATGCTTTGTCTATTAGTGATACTTTATCTTTTGCTTCTTTGTTTGCCCAAGCCTTGTCACCATGGAATATGGTTTCTGTGCTCATTTTTCTTAAGACCTGTAACTTGATTCTACATACAAAAATCTTGGCAATAACCATTAGTACATAATATTTAATCAATTTTTATTTGTCATCAAAATTATGTATTTATATCAACATTCTTCCCCTTTTTTATGATGACAAAGCTTGATTAAAAATTATCTCATAAAAGATAATCTTCCCATAAATGTATGCAGATAAAAAAATGCTTGCGATGTTTAATCATTCTATAAGTTGCTATCTTTTGATGTTTCTCTCTCTTGTTATATATATATATATATATATATATATTCTCCCCCTGATTGTTTGGAATATTCTTCAAATGATTACTTAAAGATTATGTATTATTTATATTTCCTTTTTGAGATAATTTGTACAGTCTTTCTGTATCTTTTTATCATAAGCAAAACAAAATATCCATTCCTAGGGTATAGGCTAAACATGAAAAGAGAAACAAATATAAATATTATTTCATTTCATTTCAGTACAAGCAATAATACAAAGCAGGTTGGCCTAAAAACAAACATTCTAAGTTTGGGGAGATGGAGAGAGAGAGAGAGATTATTATGGACCCGAAGAAGGTATCCACAAGATGGAGGGACATGCATCCAAAACTTTAAGAGATTTCTTCAAGTGTGAGAAATCAAAGTTTTGGATGGTGGATGGGAAAATGAGGGGTTGGAGATGGATATAATATACTTGTTTGTTCCATTCCTCTCCTCTTCAAACACCCAAGATGATGGTAATATGTAAACCAGGGCTATCTGGCGGTGATGAGATTGATGAATAGCAATCGTAAAGCCAAATTTTGAAGAGAAATGCTTCTTAGAGAATAGATGAAAGAGTGGTGAACACAGAAGCAGTATCATCCCTCTAGGAAAACTATTGAATAAGCAATGGTTGATTCTTCAGTCCCCACCTTGCACTTTTCTTCTCTCTATGATTACTTCCGAAATGTTCTTCTTTGAAGAGTTTCATCTTTATGGTGCAGAGAAGGGTTATGATTCAGGGGTTAAAATAATTGAATATGGGGGCTATATGAGGTAGTTGATATGGTCTTTTTGAAAAGAGAGAATAATTCATGCTAAAAATAGAATTGGATATGATAAACATAGTTGTAAGTTAATTCTAGCAAGAAAACAAGGTGTACTCGACCTCAAAAATTAAAATTCAGATGAAGTGCGAATAGAGCACTGTATACGAATAACTTACTTCATCTAAGATGAAGTTTAGCCTCAAGATAACATATTCAACATTGCAATTTGAAGCACCAAAACATTAGAGATTTTACTTTCAGATCATCACATTAGTCATGCCCAATTCTCCTTGAATGTTACAGAAGGTGTCTAATGACAGTGGCTTAGTAAAAATAATAGCAAGTTGAGCACTTGTGGGCACATATTCTAGACATATATCATATTTTTCAACACGATCTCTAATAAAGGGGTGCCTTATTTCTATATGCTTAGTTCTTGAATGTAAAACAGGATTCTTTGTCAAGCATATAGCACTAGTGTTATCACATTTAATGGGTATGTCTCTATAGCTTAGTCCATAATCGAGAAGTTGCTGTTTCATCCACAATAATTGAGCACAACAACTTTCAGCTGTTATATATTTAGCCTCTGCTGTAGAGAGAGCAACACTAGTTTGTTTTCTAGAGAACCATGATACTAGACTATTTCCTAGAAATTAACAAGTTTCACTAGTACTTCTTCTATCAAATTTATATCCACAATATCAACATCTGGATATCTAATGAGTTCAAAACTTGTTCCCCTGGGATAATAGAGTTCTAGATTTAGTGTGTTAACTAGATATTTAAAAATTCATTTCACTGCAGTAAAATGAGATTCTCTAGGACTGGATTGAAATCTGGTGCATAAGCATACACTAAAGAGAATATTTGGTCTAGATGCAGTAAGGTAAAGAAAAGATCCAATCATACTTTGATATAGTTTTTAATCTACGAGTTTACCTTTTTCATCCTTGTTCAATCTTATTGATGTGCTCATTGGAGTGCTTGTTGCCTTAATTTCTTCCATTTTGAACTTCTTAAGCATCTCTCTAGTATATTTGGATTGGCAAATATAATTTTCATCATCTTTTTGCTTAATTTGCTATCCAAAGAAGTAATTCAATTCTCCCATCATACTCATTTCAAATTCAACCTGCATGATCTTTGAGAAATCTTGATAGAGTTTTTCATCAGTAGCTCCAAATATAATATCATCTATATAAATTTAAACTATCAAGATATCTTTATTAATATTTTTGATAAACAAAATAGTGTTAACCTTTCCTCTCTTAAATTTATGATCACCTAAGAATTTGCTCAACCTCTCATACTAAGCTCTTGGAGCTTGTCTTAAACCATACAATGCCTTAGTGAGGTTATAGACATAATCGGGTTGATCATCATTCTCAAAACCAAGAGGTTGTTCTACATATACTTCTTCACTTAAATATTCATTTAGAAATGCACTTTTTATATCCATTTGAAATAACTTAAAGTTCTTATAGGATGCAAAAGCGAGTAACATTCTAATGACTTCTAATCTAGCTACAAGGGCATATGATGCTTCAAAGTCAATTCCTTCTTCTCGTGAGTACCCTTAGCAACTAATCATGCCTTATTTCTTACAACTAACCCACTCTTATCCAGTTTGTTCATGAATACCTATTTAGTTCTGATTAAATCAACATTCTTTGGTTTTAGAACTAATTCCCATACTTTGTTCCTTTCAAACTGGGTAAGCTCTTCTTGCATTGTTATAATTTAATTTTCATCATTCAAAGCTTGATCAATGTTAGTTGGTTTTATTGTAGAGATAAAATCATAATGACTGTAGAGATTTTGCATAGACCTTCTTATTTTGACACTGTCATACATATTTCCTATGATTTATTTTCTAAGATGAGCAGTAATAAATCTCAAATCAGTAGGACATTGATAGGGAATTTTACCTACGCTTACCTTCTCTTCATTTTCTGAACCTTGTATCTCTTCACAGTTTGTGCCATCCTCTTGATCCTTCAGTTTGAGCTTCTTCATATTTGTTGCAACTTCATCTGCATCACTATCACACTCCTTTCTTTGGGATATATTTGCTTCATCAAATTTAACATGTATAGACTCTTCTACAACCTGTGTTTTCTTAATGTAGACTCTAAATGCTCTACTATTGGAAGAGCAAGCAAGAAAGATAGCTTCATTAATTTTTGGATCAAACTTTATAAGATTATCTTTTCTTTTGTTCAACACATAGCATAAGCATCCAAAAGGATGAAAATATGAGATGTTTGGTTTTCTTCCTTTCCAAAGCTCATATGGGGTTCTCTTTAAGATTGCTCTTATGGTAACCTTGTTCAGCATATGGCAAGCAGTACTAACTGCTTCTCCCCAGAATCTTTTGAACAATTTACTTTTATTCAGCATAGTTCTTGCTATTTCTTGAATTGTCTGATTCTTTCTTTCCATAATTCCATTTTGTTGAGGAGTTCTAGGGGATGAGAATCTATGGTGAATTCTTATTTCATCATAAAAATTAGTGAACTTTCTGTTCTTGAATTCACCACCATGATTATTGTGGATGGATACAATTGACATTTGTTTCTCATTTTTAACTAACTTTGAAAATGTATACAATATTGAAAATGCTTCATCTTTGTTAGTCAAGAGAACTGTCCATGTAAATCTAGAGTAGTCATCCACTATCACATATACATATCTTTTTCCTCCAAGGGTGACTATGTCTGATGGTTCAAATAGATCCATATGCAACAGTTCTAGGGGTCTGGATATAGATACTTCATTTTTAAGCTGGAAGGATACTTTGGTTTGTTTTGACAATTGACAAAATTTGCATATTTGATTTTTATCATAGTTTAAATTTGGTAGACCAATCACTAGATCCTTTTTCCATAAAGATTTGATATCTGACATATTGATATGTCCTATCCTCTTGTGCCATACCTATGAATCATCCTTGACTATAATTGAGCATTTTCCAACTATATCATCTAGTTGTACTAGATAAATATTTTCATACCTTTTTTTGTTGAATAGTAAATCATTGCCTATACTGAATACATTATATGCAGATGGTTCAAACACAACTTTGTGACCCTTGTCACATAATTGGCTAATGCTTAGGAGATTGTGCTTGAGTCTTTCTATATATAATACATCTTCTATGCATTCACTGAATAAACCATAAATTTTACCTATTCTTTTGATAAGGCCTTTATCATTATTGTCGAATGCTACTGTTCCTCTATCCATAGGCTTCAATTCTTTGAATAACTTCTTGTTCCTAGTCATATGTCTCAAATAACCACTATCCATGAACCATGCATTTCTAGACATAGCTTTGAGACTTATCTACATTCAATGCAAATTTTCTTCTTAGCTTGTTAGTACCCAAGCATTAGGTCCAATGGTTTTAGTGGAATTGTGTCTGGTACAAGTTTATACACATTCCTTGTATTTCTATCTCATCTTAGCACCTTTTGCTTGCATCTTTTTGGCATAGCAATCATACACTTTAGTCCAATTCTATTGCAAAAATAGCAAGTATTTGGGACTTTGCTAAGTGTAATGTATTCCACTGGTTTCTTTATCTAGGGATATCAATGTTTTGATAGTTTTTTCTTCTTCTATGAGGTTCACTCCATTGGTCCATCCAAAAAATCTTTGTAAATTTTCATCATTTGACTATTTACAACCAAGTCCCTTTTTGCTGGTTTGACCGATCATTCTCATAAACTTGGTCACAGACTCTCCTAGATTGGAGAATTTACTTAGCATATTGTTTAATATTTCTATCTCTTTCTTTAGATCTCCAACCTTCTTTTATAAAGATAGATTTCTTTATGCAAGAATGGAATTTACTTTGACAGTTGTGTGAAGGGGTATTTTCTTTTGAGTAAGTTTCTAGATAAGTGATTCAAACTCACTAAAGAGAGAATTGTATGATTGTTGTAACTCATCAAATTTTTTGCACATGATACAAGTGCTATTTGAGCTTGAAGAGTCAAAACTATATAAGTAGTGCGAGTTTACCTCTGTCTCCAGCTTCGTTGTGCATTGCTCCTTGATAGTGATTTTATCTTTTGGGTTGTTCTCCATCTGGGCCATGCAACATATTCTTGTGAGGTGTCCAACTTTATTGTCACCTTTCTCACTCAAGCTAGTCCCTAATGATTCTTCATCATTCACATACATTTCTCTAGCTTAGTTTCTTGAAGACTTCTTAAAGTATTTTTTTTTTCTTTTTTGTCATCCTTATCATTCATCTTACTTTTTCCTCATTGGGACACTCAGAAGATATGTGTTCGATCCCTCCACTTCTATAGCATGTAGGGGAAGGTTTTTGAAAATTGAGTGAAAAGTAAATGATCTTCTCAAAGGTAGTTGAGAGCCTTCAAAGAAAGTTGAGGAATGCAAAGCTCTTGACTCTTAAAGGATTATAGAAGGTTTAGCTCAGATCAGTAAATGCTCTAAAGAGGATTTTGAATGATTTTCTCAATACTTGGTTAGTTGCTCCTGCTCCAACAATGCATCATTTATAGCTACTTTGAATTCTAGTCATTGGTGGAAGGTGAGCACCATTAATGATAGAAGACATTCTGATTAGAGTATTTTGAATTTTTTGATTTCTGCTTAATCCTCATATGTTGAAATGCCTGCAGCGCCATCCTTAGAGAAGATGATTTTTGGTTTCTTAATAAGCTCTGGTCGAGGTTTGCTATAATGAATGACTTTTTCATCAATATGGAAAGAGCGGTATTAATGTTGAGCGAAGGCCAATGATTTGTCCTGACCGTTGCTCCTCATCTTTTTCTTATGACAAACAAACTATCTATCTAGTTGTTCATAAGACAAAGTTTCTTCATCTTCTGGTTTATCTTTCATGAGTAGCTGATGAATCATCCTTTTCGTTGCTTGTAGACGAATTATCCTTTCCTATGCTTTGTCTGTTGAATTGTAGAAGCATGGATATCTCATTTCTTCAGTGCTTCATCTATTAAGTCATTTGTTGTAAGTAATAAATAGAGTGTTGGAGCATAGACAAATTTTCTTCATTGCTTTTTCTGATGGGTTGTCTGTTATAAGTGACAGACTAAGCTCCAAGGCACAAATGAATTTTTCTCATGGTTTCGTTTATTGGAATATCTATTGAGTTTATCTTTGAATAGACAAAATGAGAAGATCATAATATATCATATTTTTTATATCTAAATTCACATATTTAAGATCTTCTTTTAATTTTTTTCAGTAGATATTGCACTTAACAGAGTTTGTTTTATTGATATGTAAAATGAAACTGATGATTACAAAAGATGTTACTTTAAAGCAATTTCTGGGACTAATGGAGGCATATTTGGAAAATCTGTTCAACATGAAAGTTTTAGCCTTTATTCTTATGTTTCCAATGAATCAAAAATCATATAATTCTAAATTTATATGAGAAATTTATGGCTAAAATATTGTAACTATCCGTAAAGCTTGACATTCATGTGCTACTTCATTTGATAGAAGGCATCATTTTAAAGGCTCATAAATCATAGAAGATGGATGATTCAGACAAAGCGATCAACATAAAAGTTGTATCCCCTAAAATTATATATCCAATGAAATAAGAATGGAGCAATTTTGAGTTCATAAGAGAAATTTAGGATCAAAATAGTGGTACTCTCTCCAACAATCTCTAAAGCAAAATTTTTACTCCGAAGTTCATCAACACAAAAGGTAGTACTTTGAGGGCCCATGACTCAAAATACAAGAAGAATAACAAAAAGTGCTTAACATGAAAGTTATAGATATTTAAATTGTCTATCCAACCCAATAAAAATCACTCATTTGGAGTTCAGAGAAAGTTATGATGATTCTACTAAAACTACTCTGGAATATCAAAAACTCCAAAGCAGATTTTTTCTTTGAAGTTCACTTCAAAAAACTCCAAAATAAGAATTCAAATTTTTGCTCAATTTTCATACCTCCAAAGTAGCCTAATAAGAAACAAAGCTTGAAATTAAAGCTTGGAATTGGAAGTACAAAAATTTAATTATTCTTCCATGCATTAGATGTTATTATCCAAACTATGATCAGTAATATATTTTTAGCAATGGAATCCCACAATGATTAGCAATTGCAATCATCTGAGTTATTTTTGAAGCAATTTCCTTTACATACATTGCTAAAAATTTTAGAAGTTGTTATAATTTGCAGAAGGTATATTTGGAAATCAGTGACACAACAATGCTATCAATTGTTAGAACTTTTCTTATGTATGGAAACAATCTTTTCGGGTAGAAAATACAGAGTTATTTTTAGAAGATTATTCTAGTGCATAAAAGAATTATAATTCATGTAGAAATTCTATTAAGACCTAGCTACTTGGGTTATTTAAGGACACCTAGGAGTTCAGATCAGGGGAGGAGAGTGGAGCATAGACAGAGAGTTGGACAAGGGGAAGAGTTTATAGCAAGAAGATCATTGGAGAAAGCTACTGCAACCTGAATATTCTATTTTCTTTCTAGTTCATCTTTTGTTTTTGAATCAACATTCAACATTAGATTATGATGATGTTTATCAATTACTGAGTTGGTTTTAATTCAAATGTGATGTTCTAAATTTTTGTTATCTAGGATTAAATGGATCCTAGCAATGAAGCTTGTGTCGATGTTTGATTTTTGAGTTAAACTATCTTCTTCCTCATTGTTTCTTCTTTTCTAAGCTTAATGCGTGTATATGCTTAGCTACTAGGTGCATGAACTAAGATTCCTAATTTATACTCGAGAGAGGTGAATGAGGAATAGACTCTTGAATTGAAGAACATATGATGCAGTGAAGTCTAAAGATAGACATTGTACATGTGCAATCCGTGGGAATATGACCTTGCGAGCATATATATTACACTTGGATGCTTAAGCTAAATGGGTTTATTAATTTGGATTTGCATGGAGACATATTAAATCACTTTAATAGGCACACCTATCATAACACTTGAGA
>JAYJMB010000548.1:0-17863 GCA_036873735.1 Pouteria campechiana | reverse complement strand
AGAACCTGTTTCCTCCAGAATTCATCAAAGATCGGAGGTTGTACGCGGAGATCACGGATTTGTGCTGAGCATTTTCGACATGAAAATTTTGCGTCTTCCCGTCGGGCGATGTCCGACGCTACTGGGCACTGATTTAGAAAGGAGTGACGCTACTGGGCACTGATTTAGAAAGGAGTGGCAAAAGGCCAAACTTGGGCATGGGATTGCCAGGGACACTTGGGCACGGATTTGGAATTTCCTCCGATATTGACCCTAAGAATCTGCTCCATCGCTACGGTCATGTGTCCTTTCTGACACGAATGGGTTGCCCACTAATCCTAATCCTAATCTAGAATCCATTCTATGTGCAAAACTACTTCATGAGGCAGGAGTGAAGTTCAAAAAAGCCACGCTGACAACTTCTTGGATATCAGATTGAAGATCGGGTGATGGAAATTCCCCCAATATACATTATAGAAGGCATCTATTTGCTCTGCTTAAACCTCATCGCTTTCGAACAATGCTATCATCACTGCAATCAACACATTACAGCTTACACTACCTTCATGGATTGGCTCGTGAACTCTGCAGAAGATGTATTGATTCTAAGACGCAGTGGAATTATCAAGAACTGGTCGGGCAGTGATGAAGAGGTGGCTGATTTCTTCAATAAGCTGGGCAAAGCTTGTTTCTACCTTTCAGAAGTTGTGAAGCGCATAAACAGTTATTATAGGAGCTTGTGGGCGAGCTTGATACAAAAATACTTATATGACCTATAGGCCATTTTCTCCCTAATTGGTTCCATTAATTATCCTACTGCTTGCGTTTATGCTAACATTCTTTGCTGTATTTTCATATTCAAATCCACCATCCTAGATCTGTGCTTGAAGGTGAAGAATAGCTCAGAGTTTGATGCAATACCATGAAAATAAGATTTTCCTATTTTGTTTCTTGGGTGGGGCTGAGAAAGTGAGGAGCACACCACTATCGTTTGGATGTGCTAGGAGTCATTAGTTGGGTGTTAGGGTCGAGTATTAGGTTGGTTAGGATGAGCATCTCACAATTGTAAACCCTTCATGTCATGAAATAAGAATCATTCGATCACTTTGTCTTGTATAGATCCTGTTTCACAGGTGGGTTGCTCATGACCTTTCACCATAACTAAGATCAAGCCCCAGGGGATTTGACTCCAATCGACCTACGATTGCATTTTTCAGCACCAAATTAGCAATTAACGTTCCAGCATTTTTAGTTTTTTATATTTTTTCAACCAAAATTTTAATCTTATTTTGCACTTAAATGTTAAAATTTTAGTTGTAGATGCCAATAAAGCTATTGATACGAATATATATTTTTTATATTAACTGAAGAGATAATCAATGTCACTAATACTTATTCATCACAGGTAAGATTAAACAATCGAATTAAGAATCAATTTTCAAAGGAACATTTGCATTTTTATCTCTAACAATTACCCATAATTAAGCTTTGGCCAATATTTTAAAAACGTTTACAAAAATACCAATATTTAATAAAGATAATTAATAATTTACCAAAGCTGTAACTTACTTGTTTTTAATATTTTTAAGAATTAATTTAAAGTAGAATATCTAAACAGCCTAAAATTTTAATACAAATTAAATTATCGGCCCAAAATTTTACTAATAGAGTTAGAATTACTACTGAAATTCAGACATAAAGGTTAGAATTACGGTTGAAAGTTTTCACATAAGGCTAGGGTTAACGTTTACTCCAACCCAACCGAAACTGACCGAGTTGCACCTTCAAGTAGGTTTTAGAAAAGGGGGTTAAAAATCATTAAAAAAGATATTAAAATTCTTGAACTAACTTGAGGACATAACCAAGATCAACAGGAATAGCACAATAAAATCCATGTAAGTGACCCGAATTGTGGGAAAAAGCTTATGAAGATGATCTTTCACGTTCAAATCAAAACAAAAGCCCCAGCGATTTTTTGTTTTTAACGCCATCCTGGAAACTAATTTGCCAAATTTGTTCTGAAAAAACTAAATATAGTCGGATGGTAGATTTTGCCCGGCGTTACTAATTTCAAGATCACGATTACCCAAGATAGGCCAAACTAGTAGATTGTTCAGTATACTGTCCAAAAGGACTGAATCAGCTTTAAATGCCGGTGGCGCCAATAAAGGGGACAATCATGTAGCCTTAGGGCCCGTTTTGGCCTAGCCGTCGAATTTCAACAGTTAAAAAAGCGCTAGTAGAAACATAGCCTTTACCAAAAATGTTGTAAGTGAAAAATTGTTTAGTGTTTGACTTAAAGAGTTGTCTTATTTGCGTTTGGTCAAAAAATGCCATAAGTACTTTTAAGTATTAAAATTATTAAGAATGACACAAAAGTACCATTTAATTTAACCTATTCAGTAGTAAAAATATATTTTTATATAAAATATATTTATAAAAATCTATCCATATTATATACTTATTAATATAATACATATTATTAAAAGGAAAGTGATTTTGTGAGACCGATCTCACACGGGTAGCTATGAGACCCATATCACATGGGCAGCTGTGAGACCGGCCCCAAAAATATATATTTTTTTTTATTTTTTTACAGACTTGAAAATCAATGTATGATTAACCTATAAACAAATTTTATGATTTTTGAATTTCTAAAAATAATTTTTTATTTTTGAAATTTATGGGCATTTTTGGGATTTTAAAATCACTTTTGGGATCGGTCTCACAACTGCACGTGTAAGACCAATCTCACAAAATCACTTCTCTTGTTAAAAATATGTTTCATTTATCTTATACAATATATATGAATTATATCAAATATATTTTATATATAATTTATTTTATAAAAAGTATATTAATATGCATATATTTTTGCATGATGAGATACTAGATAATAAATTTGTAATATTAAAAATAATATTGGCGTATACAATATTTTATTGATTTATATTATATAAATATGTTTTTTAATCATATATAAAGGGAATACTTCTAAGATTAAGCTTTGTTTAAGGCCTATCTTGATAATTATGGAAAATCTAAGCCATTACTAATCTTATTATTATCCTTTTAGCCCAGGAATTCAAGGATCATCTTAATTAAATATTCATATCTGGGACAAATTTAAATCATTTAAAAGTAGATGTTAGTTGGTTAAAATTGTTTCATTGATTAATGTAGGCTAACTATTTTTATATTTTCATTTCACGCACACGCATATAAAATATATATTTATATGTATTCTATAATTATATATTTTTATCTTTTGTACTTCATATAGTATATATTTGTATTTTATCCTTTGTATTATATATATTTTATTTTTATACAAAATATTATATATATATATATATATTATACATTTAATAGTTTATTTAGATGCATTCTATATTTTATTTTATTAGGAAATATTATAGCAAGTTGCAGAAAGATAAATAAAAGAAGAAATTCAAAAGCTTTTTTATCATTTTATTTTTCTACCATAAAAGCTGGTTTTAGAAAGATATTCCAATTTCAAGCCTCTCTAACTACAAAAAATGAAGCTTTGCTACAGGGAGAGTGCGCATTTTGTCCTGGGCCAGACAATGTGCAAATAAATAAAAAGCCTTTTGGAGTCCAGGAAGTGCTTGTAGCTCCTTCCAACTGCAGGGCCAAAGAGGCCCTTAGATAAATTGACGCAATTAAAATTGAAAATTACACATTATTATGTAATGTGATCGAATGGAGCTTGGAAATTTCAGATGTATCTAATTGCTTTTGAATTGAAATATACCTTGTGATTTGAACAGTATGATGACCGGCTAAACATAATGAGAGGTGGTCCAGCATATGGTGACATGAAGTTCATAACATATGCCCAACTAAAAATATGAGAATGCCAAGTTGGCTTGACATCAAATAAGATAAGCAAGTCAAGCTCACGCTATCCGTTGAAGCTTGGAACTTGAGCTTCGATTTCTTTGATTCATTTATTTGAAGAAGTTTTCTCTACCAAAAAGAAAAAGAAAAGAAAAGAAAAGAATATGATCATTATCAAGAAATTAAAATAAGCCAAGCATTCCAATGAGCCCACTTGAGCTTTGTCCAGGCTTGTTTACCAAATGAAATGAAATTCCAACTTGAGATTAGGCTATGACTCTAAATTTCAAGCTTGAGATCCAGCCACCCTGCAGATGTTGGACTTGTTTACTACAACTTAATTGTAAGTTTTCTAGATTTTTCCCATGGCCTACCCGTCTCACTTGGAGAAGCCTACGAATATTAAGCCAATCCGCATGCACCAACTTGCACTTGGCTCGTATGGGAATTGGCCTAATAACCACTAACAAAAGGGAAAGAGAAAGGAAACCAGCAGCAAAGCTGCTGAGAAGATCTCCCTTAACATTCGTCAAAGAAATTAATGTTGGCAGCTCACCGCAGAACCCAAATGTAACACCTGAAGGCATACATGGCAGGCACCTGAAGTGGCCATGTTGATAGATGAAATGTGCATCTGATCAGCTGCAGGACTGGAAAAGGAAGAATCCTAGGTACAGTTAACCATTAAGTCCAGTCCCAACTGAATTCTCCAATTACAAAAAATTCATGCAGGTGTCCCCTTGATCAAGAACATCATGACGCATGTTTCATATAAATCAACAGGTGGCAATGAAAGTTTCTACTGTGGAATTTTCTTGTAAAGTAAGCAGCAAGACATTGAGAGTTGTTTCCTTAACATACAGAATGTAAACTCCTAGAAACTATCATGTTCCTGGGCCTGAAGACAACACACTCAAAAAAGTGAAAACTTCCCAGCAAGAATTGCGAACTTACACATGCCAGAGGTATTTTCTTAGAGGAAAGAAACTAGGAGAATTATGGATTAAAACAGGTACCTTGGCTTTGCTTGTGCCATAGACACTCGGATTGGTCTGCCCTTCAAGTCCTGCACAGAGAAAAATATTATCGACCTAATCCAACAACAAACAGACCGAACAGCAGCAAAATGGAATAAAAAATGAAGATGAGAGAAGCTTTTGGGCAGCAGTGTTGGAAGAAATACAACAAAGACCATGCACATACTGCACAGTAATCGTAGCAATAATGATCCCCAAGATTAACTCAGTCTACCAACATCAAACAATCAACAGGACAATCTTGATGGTGCATACAATTTGATCACTCAAGGGGTGGAAAAAAAACTTGTTATTTAATTTCCACATCGAAGGACTTGCCATCACTGAATTATCAAGCATTATCTGCCATCAAGAAGGACACATCAAAACCCTGTGCAGTAATAAAAGGTAAAATACTTGGTTTATATTCTCACCGCTCCATCAAGGGAAGAAATTGCAGTCTCAACCTCCTCAGCAGTGCTGTATGTGACAAAGCCAAAGCCTCTTGATCTGCCACTTTCTCTATCATACATCACCTTGGCCTCTACAACCTTTCCTTGTCCACTGAATAGGGACTCCAAAGCAAAGTCATCTACACCCCATGCGAGATTGCCCACATGTAGCCGGTTAGCAACACCAGAACTGCCCCCCCTCTGGAATCCAGCAACACCAGAACTGGCCCCCCTCCGGAATCCAGCAACACCAGAAGTGCCCCCACTCCGGAATCCATCCCTACGAGGTGGAGGAGGTCCAGAATTCACCGTCAGTGGTCTTCCATCAAGTTCCTATGGGGCCATCACAAACAATTTCTATGGTAAGCACCCCAAGTTCAGATAACCACGCAGAACAAATTTGTAGATAAAGAATGTAGAAATATTAAAATTTATCAAATGTTCGGTAAAACATAAGAACAAGAAATGAAACAAAGTAACATAAAATCAAAGCCTAACAAGACAATGGTTGAGGTTCGCAGATAAAAGAATGACTGCTTCTTCATTTCAAATGAACTCCATGATGAATAAGATCAGAGACAAATTATAGTTACTTAATCCTATGCTTCAAATGACTGAAGGGCATCCATGCACAATTTAACTTGGAAGAAATTACCAAATGCATTACAATACCTAGCTTGGTCCAATCAAACCACATTTAGAAAGTTGGCAACATCTGTACAATGCTCATACAACAAAATCTGCTAAAATTGCAATCATGAACTCATACATAATTGTCAATCAATTAGACTGGATACCTTAACAAATATCCAAAGATCAAGTATGGAATAATATTAAGCAGAGCACATGAGAAAACTCACATGGCCATTGAACCGCTGAGCAGCTGCTTCAACTTCCTCAACTGTAGACATTGTTACAAACCCAAAGCCTCGGCTTCTACCAGTTTGCTTGTCATAAATGACCTATGGTTCCATGAGAGAAGAAACAAATTATTAAAACCACAGAGTGTTCCAACCATCTGAACTGTACAAAGTTAACTTTTTGCAAGGGAGCTGTTAAAGGCAGCTGGCATCACCTCTGCTAGATTGCAGGCATTCTATTACCGACGATCAAATCACACATACATATGAACAAACTAGGAGAGATGAAAAAGTTGGCTGGGGAACTCTCTTAAAGATTTGAGAGAGCTTCAAAACAAGAATCCCCCTCGTGAACAGTTAATAATGCAATCTGTTTTCTCTGGATTGCAATATTAAATCTAAGTTCTGGTTTTTAAATCCAACCCAGTCATAAGCCATATAATATAACATTGTGGTCATTATCAAAATTCAATTGAAATGATAAAATAAGCAAGCCTGATCAAGAGAAATATTAAAAGCACTGTAATAATTTCCAACCTTCTCTTTCCAAGAGGACCACATAATCAATATTTCCCAATGATTTCTGGGTGATAGGCATATTAAATTATTAATATTGGAAAAAATTACATACAGGATTTTAAATAGGGATCCACTGATAAAAGTTCCCACAACTAGAAATTCAAACCAATTCACCAGGGAATATTGTTCCGTCTAGACAAGCTTATCCATGACTAATATAGGGTTCATGTCAAGGCTAGGCATATCTGATACAAGGAAGAAAGAATGACAAGGATGGAATAGAAGAATATTCACATACATTAAACTCCACCAGAATCCTAAAGAAGCCGCTTTCCAGACAATGGTAGAGACATACTTTTCCATCTTATTTGCATTTAATGTCTATCCTAACTGTTTTTAATGTTTAAGAATGACCAAGATGGTGAAGGCTGGCCATGCAGGATACATAGACGGGAGCATTTTACTAGCCAGAAACAAGATTACACCAGAACATCTGATAAATTTAAGTACACAAGAGAAAAATTCTCAAAATAAGTCATAAAGTAAGTCATAAAGACATACATCGTGTATACAGTAGCATGGGGGATTGGGGGTCATAAAGTCATTACAAAAGTTATGAGACCATGTAGGTTATCATGAGTCTCCCTCCCTCCCTCCCCCTTTGACGATACAACATTCTTTCAAATGGGTTCAGCACTGAGTTCCACATAGAAAGCTTGTCAATTCTGGGCGAAGTCCCAAGCCTAGCTTGTCAAGCTTGCACGTTGGTTGCAATCCTGGTTTTGAACTCAAGGTCAAGCAATTCAACCTTGTTCAATTTAGGTAAAAATAAAATATGATACATCATGTACATATACCTCATTTTTGGTACAATTGAATCCAAAAGTTAGGGACAGAATTATTCATCCAGTAAACAAAATGCTCTGATTCATACAAAACACAAAATCAATCGTTGCCATGGTGGTTATCATTAAGCATCAAACGCAAATAAAATAGACTAGAATGACTCCACCATTCGCTCAGTGGCAACTCCATCAGAACTTAAGTGGAGTCCAATGCATGCATACGCCACACATATTTGTTATGTGAAAAGTATAAAGAACAAGACGAGTTCAGAATCCAAGTCAAGCTTGGCCTGTGTGCCTAAATTTCGTGCTAGAGCTTGCCTCGCTCCCTAGGTTTGTCCGAGCCCTACAAAATGGTAAGAAATTGGCCAGTCCCAATTAAAAAGCTGAATGTTACACAGCCTGCTTACATAGGCATTTCTAAATAGTTCAATTCAGCAACGATGACCAAGTACTCCCAAGATGAGAATTTGTGAAAACTACAACCAAAATTCTTTAAACTGAGAATGCTAAAACCACATGTCTCAACAAAGCAGAACCTCAAAGCTCAAACAGATAGATGTCGCTATTTCAAAGAGATTAAAAATGAAAAAGATAGAGCCTACCTCCACCTTCTCGACATTTCCAGCCTCCACGAACAACCCAGCAAGCTGGGCACTGTCGACGGTGAAAGGCAAATTCCCCACGAAGAGCTTCAGCTCGGGAGGAAAATCGACCTCGTTCTCATCTTCTTGCTGCTCGTATTCGGACGAGACAGCGACTCTGCGGAGCAAAGCCGAGGTCGGAGGATTGAAAGAGAGGGAATGTGAAAGGAAGGAAGAGGTGGGTTTGTGGGTTTTCAAGGAAGGCAAAGAAAGAGAAGAGGCCTTGGGGAGGTTTTGGGTTTTGGGATAGAGAGTGGGGAGGACGAGAGAGGAAGACGAAAAAGCCATTGCTGCCAAAGAGGGTGATGAAGAGGGAAGCGATAAGGCGAGCGACGGGGATATATCGGCAGAGTAAGAGATTATTTACCATAATATTTCATCTTTTTATCCATTTACCATAACATTTACATTTTATTTCCCTTCACAGTTTGTTATATCAAATCAAGAGGACTCCATGTTTACTCTTAACACCACATTTTCCACTTTTTATCAGTGTTAAGAAGAGAAAAGGAATCGTTGAGCTTCTTCTAAAAGAAGCTTATGATATACCAGTAAATTAATTTTTTAAGCTCTCTGCAAATTTGGTATTAAGTAAAAATTCTAAACAACCTGATTTTTCAACATCAGGGTTGACATTTAGACATTAGATTGGAGCTAGAGCTGACTCCAACCGGATAAACAGACTGGCCCCATCCGAAGAATGGCTTGGATTCAATTGGATCCTTACTCAATGCCAATGGATCGGCTACCACTTTGCCTACTAAAATTTCCAGACCTGAGAAGCAAGAGCAAGATATTTGGAAGAGAACCCCAGACATGACAGATCCGCAGAAAGTTGCAATTGCAACTAGTTGGAACTGGCAACAACCCCTGATTTAATGGATAATTGGAGAGAGAGGCAGGTGGAAGAGATAAGGCATTCAAAGGCGCATCTTCATCCATCAATGCAAGGCTATCAAGTGGACTGAGCATTCAAAAGAAGGCCGCAGATTGTTTCACATGCAAACGATAAAGCTAAAAGAAACAGAGATTTTGGAATGTGAACTGGCCATGGTGAGGCACATCACATCAATTTTCAGGACCACTAAATAAGTGGCCAACTGGCCAAAATGGAATAAAAATGCAGCTGCATGAAATTCAGAAAGTATGAGGCATCTTTTCCTGATGATTTTTATGGGGTAATTTTGTCAATTTTAATTTGACATCTTCATATTTTGACATCTTCATATCATAGATCTTATTATCATCCTTCTACTTGGATGACATGTGAATTATTTGCTTTGCATTCAAACTCCTATTTTCGATATTTGCCCACCAACTGTATCAAAATTCCCAATTTCTGGGCTGCTAACCTTCCATGAGAAATGATATAATCTTGTTCTCTTGTTGTTGGATATCTCTATGCAGCAGCTAAAGCAGATTCGGTCAGTAGGGCTAGGACAGATTTTTTACCTAAACATTCTGGTTAACCAGGAAAAACGCTCACATTGAAATATTTTCATTAGAAGTACTTTGTTTGAGGACTATAATTATATATTTCACTAGAAATACTAGTTGTCCAATTGACATGATTCATTGAATATGAGCTTAAAAAAGTGAGGCTAAACATAATGAATGGATTAAATTTAAGTTACACATTATCTTAGGGTGTATTTGAGAACGAGGAAAAGAGGTCATGGAAAAAAAAGAATATGAAAGAGTAAGAGAAAATTAATATGATATAATAAAAGATAATAATTAAAAATAAAGTAAATAATAATAAAATAAATAGGCTTTTATATAAAAATATGAAAAATAATAATTAAAAATATCGATAATAATAAGAAAAAATTAATTACTAGGTAGTTAAATATCAAATCATATCATAAGGTGCACAAAAAGAAGTGGAAAGGACAAAAAAGTTTCCCACCATCTTTTCTTAGCTACCAAACACACCCTATGGCTCCAAATAAAGTAGTTTCACCCCAATTACAGTAATGAAAGTATTTCTGTGTGAATATTCTCGATAATGAGTTTACAGATTCTTTTAGTTTTTTCATATTGAATTACTTATAAGAGTTAACCAATTATAAATTGAGTCAAAATAAACAAAAAAATTAATGAATCACTTTTTATAAAAACAAATATAATAGGAAACAATTTGATTTTACTGCATACCATATAACTTTTTAGTAAATATTTTGAATTATGCTTAGTAGGGACTCTGGACCCAAAGGTCAAGAATAAAAATGCTGAAGCCAGTAAAGAGTATAAAAAAAGGACTCCCGTCCAAAAAGTGAGGTATGAAAATGCTTGAGTCATTAAGAAGCAATGAAGAAAACGTAGGGTGTGGTAAATCTCGACCCTGTGAAGTTTAGATTAATCGTCGCTGTGGTTGATCCATCAGATGGCTGCTCCAGCTGACGGTGATGAGGGAGGGAAGTATAATTCATCATCTTCCATGGAGGCAGGTGAGCTAGATCAAACATGGGTGGAATCTATTCGGCAGAAACTAAGTCCATGCCAACCATATTAAGAGAAGAAGCAGGTAGTGGCTCATGTTGCATACATAGAGTTCCCCCTACGCTCCACCAACATGACGAGAAGGCATACACTCCTCTACTTGTTTCTTTGGGGCCCTTCCACCGCAGCAATCAAAGGCTGCAGGCTATGAAAAGCACAAATGGAGGTAGCTGGAGTTTGAAAAACCTCCACGTCAGTTGGGTGGGGGAGATTTTGAATGGAGTTTGAAACGTCATCCTGCCTATTTTTGTGCGAGAGAAATTCATTTTAGATTTGCAGAATTATAAACTCCAAAAGCTTTCTAAATGTCTACTTGGGAAAGAGCTTGTATTACATGAGAGATCTCGACAGAAAGAGAGAGAAGAAGGCCTAGTTGATGAAATTTTGAAGGTGATATTCTCCTCTAATGAGATAGACTTTGATAAATATACTTTGTTATTATGTTATATTTTTTATTTTAAATCTATTTTTATAGTTGGATGTAAGTCAAAATAATAATATGCCTGGATAGTATTTTAATCATTAATATTTATAGAATTTCATTTTTAACATTCTTGTTAATTATATTTTTAATTAAATCCAGAAAATAAATGTAAGATACATATCGATGTAGAGATTTAAATAAATTAGACAATTAAAAAATTAGATGCTTATTGTTTTTTTATCTCAATATAATATAAAAATTAAATAATTTAAATTTTATAAAAGAGACCTGTGACCCTTTAAAGGAGTTATGTACCAAGGGACGATCTTACATGTTCTAAAATGATTTATTATTTTCTTTATGAATATGTTGATTAGGCAATTTCCATTTGTGCCTCTAGAATCATTTATTTATTTATTTTCTTTATGAATAGGTTGATTAGGCAATTTCCATTTGTGCCTCTAAAACCTAATATTTATAAATTTTTTAAAAATAAATATTATAATCAAAAGAATTATATTAGCCACTTATTTAAATATCTACATCGATACGTATCTTACAATGATTTATGATTAAAATATAATTAATAAAATCTTTTTATAAATATTAATGATTAAAATACTATTTTGGTGTATTAATTAGTTTGACATACATCTAAGAATAAAAAAGATTAAAAATAAAAATTATAATATAATAAAAATGATATTTCTTAAAGTTTATTACATTAGAAGCGAATATTACATTCAGGATATCATCAAATGGCTTTTTATCTAATTTTTTTTCAACTGACTTCTTCAAATGAAATATAAGCTTTTGCCAAAAGTTAATTTTTAAGAAAGCTTTTGACTTTTATAATTATGCAAAATCTCAGAAATTTGTCACTCATTCAAACTCTACATTTTTTATTAGCCACATTATAGTTTCTAGTCATGCACCAGAAGATCTTTACCTAGTAATTTGAGTCAGGGATGTTGTATGCGTGAGAGTAGGAGTGTAAGTTGGGCGGGTTTGAGTTGGCTCAACCCTAACCCTTACTTTTATAACCTGTTCCCAACCCTAACCCTACATGCATGGGTTGACCTTAAGTTTAGATTCGGGTTAAAAGGACATTACCTTATAGGGAAAACAATATAAAGACTTTAATGTACAAACCTCGACAAATGAACTAGTAGAGTAAACTCATAATGATCTTGCTCATTCTCTTTGCTAAAACTTGTCTTAGCTAAGTACTTGTAAAAATGTTGCTTAACAATTATGTTCTACCTAACTATTTTAATGAATAACATAAAGCCAAAAAATTAACCATTAATTCTAGACAACAAGACATGATAAGTCAATATGTAGATTATAAATTGTTATAACATACAACAATTTCAATATAAAATGTCTCCTTTATTACAATGATCAATTGGCTATCATTCATGATAGAATAGAGGAAAATTGAAAGCTAAATAAAAACTTCAGATGTGTTAGTTGTACACTATATTAAAAACTTATCTACAATGCACATTGATTAGTTTCAACATAAAGAGAACTCATGTGGAATGAGGCAAACCTATCAATCATAAGAAAATAAACACACCTTCCGTTTTACTTTCCTTTTGAATATGATAGTTCAGTGTCTATATTTTTCAAGTAGAAAACACACGATAATTGGGAAAATGAAAGAGAGAGAATAGGGTTATTGCGGGGTATATTTTATTATTATTATTATTATTTTAATATAGCTATGTGGGTTTGGGTTCAGGCGGGTTGCTCGACCCCCTTACCCGCCCCTAACTCTAAGTAGTGCAGGTGTGGGTTAAATATTATGCATCCCAACCCAGCTTAAAATGTGAGTTCAGACAGCTGGGTTTGGGTTAAACTCGCTCTGACTTATACCCCTACGTGAGGGTAGCAATCAAGTGAGTGGAGTTGTGACAAATAGTTAAGTGTTTTAAAGTATATATAAATGCTATAGAACACTTTGTATTTTGAATAATACAGTTGGCATTTGATGACTTAAAATGTTTGAAAGATTGAATAAATAAAATATATTAATATTTATAAGTCAAAAGTGTTTGAATAACTAAATTTTAATCAATTTTAAGGGTAACTGAATTAAATTGTATTCCTTTATTCTAAAAGTTCATCTTAATGTTCTATATGTTATATTGATGGATAAATGTTGTAAGATGATTGATATTTAACTATTATAATTCATAATAAAATGATATATGTAGTTAAAAAATGTGTACATGTGCATACATTTTGGCACTTTGTTGGATAGTTCTTCTCATATCAGCATTAGGGGTGTAGCTTGGATTGGGTTCAACCCGAACCCAACCCAACCCACCAAACCCGAATTTCAATAGTGCTCAAACTCAAGTTCTCCCAACCTGAGCCCAAAGAACTCGAGTTTAATCCGAACCCAATTTAAAATATCATTGACCCATGCAACGACATCCTCTTCTTCCTCAATTCCATCTAACAATGTCCGGCATTCCCTACCACCATTTCCCTTCACAATCTTATGCCTTCTCTGACTTGATGAAGCAGCAAGACCCAATTGCCTTGGAACAAAATTTAAAGCACACGAGAGATGGGTAATCCATATCTTAGGGACAGATACCAAAGCGAGCGAGGGAGACGAGGAGAGAGAGATTCCTTTTTCTTTGATTTTTCCTCCCGCTTTTCTTCGATTACTTCGAGCCCTCGAAATCCATCTCTCTAACTAGCATTGGGGTTTCATCCCTAAATCTAGAAGGAGGTTCCCCTACCTTACAAACTTCTCCCATTTCTAGGGTTTTTTCCTTTTCTTCCCTCCCATGGAGAATTTCATCTCTGACGAGTTGCTGGGAACATTCATACCAATCCTTGTCTATTGGATCTACTTTGGCATTTACATACTACTTGGTGACTTCGATAATTACCACCTACACACCAGAAAAGATGAAGATATCAAGAACTTGGTCTCCAAGACCATCATCATCAAAGGCATTCTTCTCCAACAGGCGATTCAGGCAATCATGTTATCCTCTTGTTCACGGTATGCCTTGCCTTATCTTGTAACTCAGACGCTAAATGCAATTGAATTTTAATCGTATTAGTAGTCAGTTTGGTGAATGGAGTTGCACTGACAGAACTAATTTATTTCTTATGCTAAGCAATTGAATTTTCTTGCTTTGGTGAATTTTCTATTACAAATTTCCTACTCTGGCATGTTGTTATTGCTTTGGTTACTATGGTGGCAACTATGGCATTGCCATTTGGAGGTGTTCTTTATTTTTCTGGCATTTTGTGGAAGAATGATAAAAACATCCATGGTTATAAGTAGATTATGATCCCTTCATCTCATTTATTTTGTGAAGTGATTATGTGTATATTTTCATTTCTTAGTCTTACCTTATATCTGAGTATGCATTGCTCTTATTTCCTTTTGATAAGGATTTTATGAGTAAAAAATATATATTCCCTATGGAATTAGGGATTCGCAAGATAAACAATCTAGATGATCCCAATTCTGATAGAAACTGTAGGCGAGATTTAGTATTAGCATTAGAGTGGCATTTTTTAGGTTTGCTAGAGTGATTTCCAAGGGCCAATTGGTCAAAAGGGAGAAAATAAAAGAAAAGGTCAAAAGGATGCACCTAGAATTTATCTTTTTAGATTCATTTACCTACTTTGCTTACTGAATAGGTGACTTTAGGTTGTAGTTTGCATTAGGATAACTGAATTATGTTGCTATTAAATCCACAAAGCTATTCATTTTTTACTCATTGTTGAAATGTTCCTACTTCTGATTAAGTGTTTATCTTCATTTTATTGCTTTGTTCACTATGACCTGTATTTGCTTAGAAGCTTACGGTCAACTTCAATGGTTGTTTTGATGATAATATGACCCAACAGGCATGTCGATGCCATTTGTTGTTGCATTTGGAATTCCATTCATGAATCTTTTGGCAGTCTAATTAGAAGAGTTTAAATGATGGTTTCAATCAATCAGGCTGTCATTAGATTTTCATCAACCCGAAGTTCACCTCGAAACTCAACCCAAGCCCAATTTTCAAAAATAGGGTTAAGGTTGAGGTTTACAAGTTAAAGTTAGGGTTAAGGTTAAAGTTTTATAAATAGAGTTAGGTTTAAGGTTGAAGGGAACCAGAGCTTCAGGAGCTCAAGTTGCACCCCTAATTAGCATACTTAGAATGATGACTTAAAATCATAGTGTCAAAATTGTAGCCAACATCATTTGATATGTTTCAAACTAATCTTATAAATAAAGTAATAATTTAAATATAATAAGTATCATAATAATATGCTAACTGAAATAGATGTTGATTATAATAATTATTTTTGCATGTCTTACACTCATGTTAACTATTTATGCTTTCACCCAAATAGCTTTCTAAGAATCCTATATGAAGATCTTGTAAGATAGAAAAGTGTTAGAAGACAATGCATTAGAGGATAACAAAGGTGGTCTCAATGCAGGCACTCCAATGCTCGAGTCATAATAGGACTTCGTAAAGTACCTAGTATATTTATAGTGGAGCTTGGTTTGGTGTTGTACACCGAGATGAATTAGATTAGATGAGGACTCCTTTCTAGGAAAGAATTCTAAATGAGTATTCATCCCTTTGTTCTCTTAGAATTCTTTTCTAGGGAGTAGTAAAAATTGAATCACTGTTAGAATAGGTCTCCTATTGGAGTCAGATTTTGATATAGTTAATATGCCGACTATAGAACTTAGCTCATTTTGCAGTTCCCTAACACTAGTCCTCACACCATGTCTATGTCTCTTATTGGAGTAAGAGTCTAATATAGTTAAACTATAGAACTTATCAAATGTTATAGTTTCTTAATACTAGTCCCCCCTTAAGAAGACATGACGGAACCCATTTTTCTAATTTACATGATCTTTTGTGTCTGTCCTCATGAGGTTTAATTTTTATAGAATGCTTTTATGGAGAACGATTTAGCTATTTTTAATGTATATGTTCCACTCTCCTTGTTTGGGGTGACATGTCCCCTTGCATGATGCTTCCACTCGAATGACGCTTTTGAACGCCTTTTGCTTGAGTGACACTTTCACCTAGCTAGAGCTTCTATGTATTTTAGCTAGCTTTTGATTGACTCGCACGGTCGTCGTAACCTTCTGGAGGTATCCGACATTTTCTAATAGAATAGATGCTTACATTATGCTCCTTATTTCCATGATATTCTAACACTTCCAAGTGGAAAACAACGCTTTATAGAGATATTCTAACATCGCCAAGTGCTATGACTTCTTTTTTGAAGATGCAGAAAAATATGCTGTTGCTAAGCATGATGTTGCTGATGTCGGGCTACAAATTGCCAAATCTGTTATGGCTATCGATGAGGCCATGGAAGTTGAGCATGATGCCATCACAAAAGTTGCTAAAGCTAAAATGACTTCGTTGGTTAGTCTTGAGGTGGAAGTAGTAACTCAGAAGCAATCTCTTCAAAAAGATACTAATTAGTTAAAGGATAATCACTCTTCCACTCTAAGGGAGGCCTAATGATGCAAGAGGATTTGAGTCAAATAATGCTGAGTTGTAAAATGGCATATTGTTAGCACTAAGATACCTTAAGTTGGCAAATCAGTGCAAAGATGATAGGTAATTATGATATTTTTCTAATTATGACAGTTTTGAGTGTGCTTCAATATTTTGGTCATAACTTTGGCTACGGGTATCAAAATCATATATATATAATCCTAATTTGTCTAGCGTCACCTAGCAGAGTGTCTAGAGCAACCTGTGGAGGAACCTGAGTATTAGGACTTGTTATTAAACCAAGGGATAACCTTATTTTCTGACGTTTTCTATTCTTACAAAAGAAAAGTAATTCGAAAGTTCCTCAACGCAGATATTAGCATTATAGTTCCAATGAGGTGAAGAGGATATGTAATATTATTGTAATAATAAAAGTTCTTTCTAAATTTTTGTTAATAATATTTTCTATGATATTTGTGTAGTTCCTTAGCATTTGTTGGATGCTACCATGTTATTTCCTTCTCTTAATCTTCTTTTAAGTGCAAGGCCATTAAGGATCACTTATGTCCACTTGGAGATGCTTTCGTACAAAACCTCTTGGTGCCACTTTCACTCAGCTGGGGATGCTTTTGCGTGGGGCTCCATTTGTTCTCTTGGGGACATCTTCATGTTGAAGCATCTTGGGGTCACTTCGGCATGGGACCTCTTAAGGTTGCTTGCATCCTCTTAAGGATGTTTTCGTGTTGAGGCCTCTTGGGGCCGCTTCTATATTTCGTTATTCGGAATTCTTTCTTATTTTAGTTTCAAGTTCTGAACTTCATATTTTGTGCTTGAAGATTCCTTTTTCTTTTAGGTTTAGGTCTCAATCTTCATGTTTTGCGTCCAAAAATACCTTCCTATTACAAGTTTAGATTTCGATTTTCAAGTTGGTGCCCCAAAATCCCTTTCTATTGCAAGCTCAAGTTCTAGTCCTCATATTTTATGCCCTAGAATCCCTCCCTATTTTAGGTTTAGGTCTCAATCTTCATATTCTTTGACCCATCGTCATATTCTTTGACCCATAATCCCTTCCTATTGCAAGTTCAAGTTTTGATCTTTATGTTTTATGCACTAAAGGTGAAACACCCCCAACTCTAGCCAATGTGAAGTATTGTCCGCTTTGGGCCCAGTAAATCTCGCTGGCGTGCAGAGGCCATACAGTTTTGCCTATTTAAGCTTATTCTTCTGGCCCAAAAGGCTCCTCATAATGACTTGGCTATTCCTAGG
>JAYJMB010000547.1:6018-17863 GCA_036873735.1 Pouteria campechiana | reverse complement strand
CAATTACGGCAACGAATGAAATTTCACCCCAACTGCTGACATAGAGTATACATCATTTACACAAATGTACTGAATAAGTACTCCTAATTAGAATAAAAATTATTTAGTGCACTCATGTACACGGTGTACACATCACATGTAGCCTAGGGAGTTTATCCCTGGAAGTCTTTCCCTCCTACACCTTAGCAAATTATACAATTACTCCAACCAATAAATTTCATCCAACGGTTGACATGGCGTGTGCATAGTGTACACACGTACACTAATTAGAAATCTCATTGTGCCCAAGCATGCTAAGGCAGATGAGCCCATCCACCTCAGGCCCACAAAGATGCCCATCACAAAAGGCCCATTGCAGGCCCTCGTTTGCCCAGGCCCGAGGAATCTTTTTGCCGGTTCGGTACTCTGGCACAAACATATCCTTCAAAAGCCAGAAACCTTACCCCAGAAAAATGTCGTTAAATCGTGGTAGCCTTCGTATTTCAATAAAACATGGCCATTTCATCCGTAGTCCCGATCCATATCGTTCTACACGTGGCGTGACCAGCCGCACATTTCATCCCACTTCCAGCAAGCAGACATCTCTGCCTTCAGATCCTCATTCGTTCATGCTATTGCGGGCCACGTTATTCCCACGTGGACACCACACAAAATACCCTCCGCTCGACCGACCTCATCTATCTTCTCCCACTAAAATGTGGCAAATTCACACCGTAATTTCCAATCTCATTCCTTCTCGCTTCTTCTTGTCTTGCGCAGCGTCGGCAAAGGCGACTTTTATCCAATTCCATTCCTCTCTTATTTCCCAACGCCCCCCAATTGCGCGCTTTTCCTCAAATCCCTAATCCACAACCTTCGAACGCAGACCGCGAGCTACCCATTTCGGCGATTCTCCACCATCATCAGTCATCACACCCTCTCTTTTTCTCCAGGGCGGGCTGCAGAGAATCGGTGGTCCGGCATCGTCATCGTCTAGGGTTTCGTCGGAGACGGAGGAGGAGGCCTTTGGATTCTCGATTGGATAATGTGCATACTCTGCGTCGTGCAGAAGTGGTCTCGCCGCGTCGCGACCATGCTTCCCTGGCTTGTCATACCCTTGATCGCCCTTTGGGCGCTCTCGCAGCTCCTTCCGCCTAGCTGTCGCGTCGAGGTCACATCGCCGCGGCTGGCGTGTGTCGTAGTCCTCCTCGTCACGCTCCTCTGGTATGAGGTTCTGATGCCGCAGCTGTCTCTGTGGCGAGCGCGCCGGACTGCCCAATTGAAGGAGCGGCAGCGGACTGAGGCGCTTGTGTTGCAGAAACTCCGAAAGACGGCGACTCGGAGGTGCCGGAACTGCCTTACGCCGTACCGGGACCAGAACCCTTGCGGCGGGCGGTTCATGTGTAGTTACTGTGGGCATGTGTCGAAAAGGCCGGTCTTGGACATGCCCAACCGTCCTGGGAAGATGTGCGGCGGTTGGATTTGTGGCGGGCCGGAGTGGGCGGAGAACGGGAGCTGGGCTCCGCCAAACCGGCGTTCTTGGGTGTTTAGTGATGACGACAGGTGCTCCGCAGAGAAGTCTTACTCGGGTGCTGTTGTTTTTGTGTGCAGAATGTTGGGGTCATTCTTTTTGTTCTTGCGGTGGCTGTGGAGGAAGGTTTTTTGGATGGGGTCTCCGCGGGAGAGTGATTCTCCAGGGGCTGGTTCGATGTTGTTGAAGAAGGGAGAGAATGGGGGGAGTTTGAACGAGAGTAAAGGGGAGAAAGCTAGGAGGAAGGCTGAGGAGAAGAGGCAGGCTCGGCTGGAAAGAGAGCTTTTGGAAGAGGAGGAGAGGAAGCAGAGGGAGGAGGTTGCGAGGTTGGTAGAGGAGCAGCGGAGGCTGCGTGATGAACAGACTGGGGCGACAAAAGAGCAGGGAGCCCATGATAAGGATGGAGAGAGTCGGAAAGAAAATGGAAGACGACAACGGCAAGAGAGAAAGAAAGACAAGGATAAAGGATCTAGTAAGAGCAATTCTGATGTTGAGGATCTTGAAAAGAAAGGTAGTAGGGCTAGCAGTAGGGAGAGTGAGAGTAAGCGTGAGGCTGAGAAGCGAGCAGCCCAGAGCTCAGAAACAGGGAACAATAGTGTAAAGGGTCCAACAGCAAATGGTTTAAATCGGGTGAGCAATGGTAGTAGATACTTCGATCACATGAAGGGTTCATTTTTGTCATCCAAGAATTGCAATGGGGGTGGTTTTTTTGGGCGTGACACTTACAATTCGGCTTCTACTGCAACTAAGGTTAACAAGACTCCTGGCTTTAGAGATCATTTATTGGCTTTTGGGAATAGGAAGGAGGTGCATACCACAGAACACAGATCACCCAAATTGACTTTAAATGCAGATTATAAGACTGCGAAGACTGTTTGCAATCAACCTGTAAGTTGCATTTTTTATGCGGCTCATTATTATTAAATTTTATGCCACTGTTTTGATTACTGAGATGCACTATCAAAATGAGCAGCAATAACCAATTCAAAGAGGGCCAAGCGTGTAAATTTAACTGTGCAATCTTTTAGTTGGACTGAAAAATAGTCATCATCATTGAAGTCTTATCCCAACTACTTGCTTGGCTACATGAATCTCTTTGTACTCTTCTGAGTATAATGACAGAAGCTCAGCTAAACAATGGTTCATTACTTCATCTAGTCCATGTTAGCTCAATCAATAAGAAAAGCTTTGTCGATGAAATAAACAGGTAGAAACCCCAATTTGATGCCTTTGGAAGCGATTGTAAATCTAAATTACTATGGCCTATAAAGCTAATCAAATAATGTGTGGGTTTGATAACATATTACCATTAATGCATTTAGATGATCCTTAATTCCGAATTAACATGATCAGGAGATTGTAGCAATAAAATTTGCAGGGAATTCTCCATGGCAAATAGAAGAACAAAGGCTACAAGCAAAGCTCAATAGCTTCTGCATTTGTTAGCGAAGACTGCAATACCAACTGTTTGTGCTTCTTGTAAAGGAAAATTCCAACAAACTAAAATTAGCTTAGATTGATCTCGATTCACATGTAATCCATTTGTCCAGTGGTATCTATTTGCAGACTCCTGAGAACACGAAATATGGATGAACTTCAGCTAGAATTATAATGCCAATAAGAGAATAAGTTAAGTGTTCCTACAGTTTGGATTTGTATATCTTCATGGATGCACTGGTGATCATTCATTTGTAGGATGGGACATGATTGTATTAACAATTTGATACTTCTTCCTAGTTTCTCCTGTACAAATTGTTAGGGTTTCCATCTCAGTTTACTTTCAACACTATTTAGATGATAATGGTGGTAGTTCATCTTTGTGTAGAATACTAAAGTGGATGGATTTGCTATCGAACCTTAGCTAGATGATAACTATGGTTATTTTTCAATCTTAGAATGATGGAATTTGGTTTCTTTTCCCCTGTTCATCTTTGCTTAGAATACTCCGTGGATGGATTTGCTATCAAACTAAGGCTACATGATAATGACGTTTTTCTTTTTTTTTTTTTTTTGGATCTTAGAATGCTGGACGGTGGTTTCTTTTTCCCCCAAAATGCATTACACTTGATGCAAATGTTATAGTGGTTGCCGGTAGGGCTGCATCCTGAAGCCATTCATCCGTCAATTTTGGCATGACCCAACTTGCCTTGAACTTGAAACAAATAACAGACATCTTGACCAAACTTGCAGTACATAACTTAGTGTCTTTCTCAAAGATTCTTTAGTATCATATCCACCTGCAAAGTGATCGAGGACATTAAAACCCATGTTATGTTTAGGCTGCCTTCTAACCTGATGCTTCTAGAGCATTCCTAATTTTACAACTGAGGGATCCCT
The DNA here is from genome assembly GCA_036873735.1 of Pouteria campechiana. NCBI lineage: Eukaryota > Viridiplantae > Streptophyta > Magnoliopsida > Ericales > Sapotaceae > Pouteria > Pouteria campechiana. The sequence goes on along the minus strand of JAYJMB010000547.1, from coordinate 14,016 downwards.
CTTTATGCATGCTAGTATGTGTGTCCATGTGCAATAAATATGGAGAGGAGAGAGAAGCATGGCTGAGAGGAGAAATTTTCTATCGTAAACTTGATTTCCCCGTTGTTTTGGGCAAATTCTTTGGATGAGTGAGCTTTGAGATTTGAGCTAATTGTGATATGTGTTGTATCACAGTTAAGGCCCAATAAACAGGGTCAAGCCATCGATTATATAGCTTATATTGAGGAGATTGAATAAATTAAGATGCAGGTTTCTTTCCTAATTTGCTTACTGGTACAGACCACTGGGTTGATGTTTTGTCCCACTTGTGGAGCTTTTCATACGTTAATATGATACATCTTTTGGTTGACTTGCATTTATTGTAGGAAGAACTAGGAATGGCTGACTTCAGTTGGATCCTATGACACAGTAAAATGCATTGCAGCAGCTAAAAGTTCCCATAAGGAACTGGTGAAGAAAACTTTGTTGTTAGAAGATGCAAGCAATGGGGGAGGAAGAAAACAAAGATGAAACCCCAAATAGAGATTAAGTGTGCTCACAGGAAAACCCCTTGTTGCTAATGTATCCATGCACCTCTGTGCATGTTGGAAAAATTTACTAACAGAATGGCAAAATATCCTATATATGTGGGAATGGTGTAAGCCATGCCATACATGAATGCGTAGAGCTCAATTTTGGAAGCCTAATAAGCAATTTTCCTTATCATCGCTGAATGGTGCAGGCAGTTTAAACTTGGCTGATTTTTCCTGTAGATAATGGATCACACCTAAAAGAGGGACTGAAGGATGGCTAGCTTTGCATAGCTTAATTTTTTCAATCCAGGAGCTGACTTCTGGACCTTAATTTATTGGTTTGAGACCGTGAGATTCCACTTTTTTGGACCCTGTGGTTCAACTCTTAATGGATTGGCCATGTAAAAAAATCTCTTTGCTGGATGTTCTTAATAATCCTAATACTCGATTGTGCGGTTCACACTCATCCATTTGCATGTAACCAGAGTTCTGCTCAATTAACTGCTTCACACATTGACAAACATTGTTCGGTGGAATGTATTTGATGGGGTTGACTAAACCCATTGTTTGCACCCCATGGAGTTGGCTTCACCTTTTGGTATTGGCTTAAGCATATAACAAATGTTTTGCAGAATCTAGCTTAACGGAATAGCTTTATTTATAGTTCACTGGATTGAAATGCTTTGTCTCTGCCATTTGCTTCTGTGATTAGGTGGTTTCGAATCAGCAGCTGCAGCCGACTGTCCCAAAGAAATCCTGGCAGCAATTATTTACTCGTTCTTCAACAGTTTTTCCATCCTCGGATGTAGGTCCAATGCCACAGTTGCCCATGAATCAGCAAACTGAAGCTCGAAACTTTCAGTTGCCTGAGCAAGCAAAATCAACTTACCATCATGATAGTGGGGTCCAAATTGGGTTACCATCAGCTTTCATTGGGACTCCTCACATGCCAACCAGTTCAATGAGTAGCAGCTCCCCTCAGTCTGTATTTCCTCTTGTTGGAAAGCTGCCTCATGATTTCCCATCTGATGAGGCAGAGCTTTTTGAAGATCCATGTTATGTCCCTGATCCAGTCTCCCTGCTTGGGCCTGTTTCAGAATCACTAGACAACTTTCCATTGGATATAGGGATTGGATCTGTTGCAAATAAGGGTTTAGAAAGACCTTATGTTGTCAAGAATGTGACTGCTCCTGCAGAAGTTAGCAAGCCTTCTCCAATTGAGTCCCCTATGTCAAGATCGCGAGGTGTTGAAGAAAGAAATAACATTCGTGGCCAGCATCATTACACCCCAAAGTCTTGGGATCCAGTGACATCACGTTTGGCTGAATCAAGCAATTCCCATGAAGCAGGCACATGGCAGATGTGGACTTCACCTCCACTTTGTCAGGATGGTCTTGGGTTGATAGGTGGGCCTAACAGCTGGCTGCCTGTTGTACATGACAAATCTAACCAAGAAGATATCACGCTGCCTTTCCAGAATGAAGTGACTTCTGTCAATCAGATATCATCGTTAGGATCATCTCCTGCCAATTGTTGGACCAAGTAAGTCCTTTGAACCATATTTGAAGCATTTTGTTTGTGTATGGATTGAACAAGTGCGAGGTTAACATGAAAATTTCGTTATGACTTTGATGGTACCCTTTTTTTTTTTCAAACACTTTAACCTCTTGGTAATTATCAGGTTTTTTAATATCTTATTGCTTTATTTATTGCTTGCATGGATTTTAATTTTTGATCCTCTCTGAATCATCACCATGGCCATCATCTTATCCTTATTACAACTCCAAACCAATTGACATCAGCTGTGATAAATCAATTATGTTATTTTGGTCTGTGTGGATTCTTTTCTATTTTCATTCACATGGTCATCATCATCATCAACCATCATTTGAGCATTACGTCAACTCCCGACTAATTGGAATCAACTGTTTTAGACCTGTTATGTCAGCCTACTCCATATGTGGATCTATTTTACTTTTTATGTTGTATGTATGAGTATTTGTGTTACATTTTCTCAATTATTCTTTGAGTAAAATAGTTTACACAGAAGGGTGTAGATTTGTGTAACCTCTATTCGCCACTCAGCCAAGCAAACATGGAATGACTCTTTTGAGCTCCAATTGTGGGTAGAGTTCAGCCTTGGGTAAATCCAATAGTCCTGGGTTTAGATTTGTGCAACCTCATCTCACCACTTGAATAATGTTGATCATTTTCGTTTCCACCCTTTTAATATTACAAATGCTATTAAGTCTAAGGGAAGATGTGAAGTGGGGATATGCCCTTGTTGTAAGCAAGTTGAAGGTCGAATTGGATGGTGCTTTCCAGATGGCACACAGCTCAATAGTGGGCTTCTTCTCATAAAAATTTAAATAGGGTCTTGCAATGGTTAAGAACCTAGTCTTACTGTAGTACTAAAATATTGTATGTTACAGGCACTCGCTACCATCTTGCAGCTGCTGTCCCTTGGAACATGAACCATGATCATCTCCTTACTATGAAGATTTAAGTATATTTGCATGGTGTTAGGAGAAGTTTGCGGTCTGGCATGTTGCATTCAAAAAACAGATATTACTTTTTATAGGAAACAAGGAGATCAGGCACCTGACCATAATCTGAAGTTTGGATGTACTGTCCCACTATTGCGAAATAATCCATTATTACATGGATGTGATGGATGAAGAGAGGACATTGAGTAACAAGCTGAAAAAAAACATAAGTTCCAAAAGCTAGAAGCTCAATCTTTCGAACCCTATTGATCTCTTTGAGGGCCACAGAAGGTGTTTTGAGTTTCCTCATATAAAAATTGTGGTCAGTAAATCTAGGGCTAATGTACCTAGACACATCATGCTATGTAATAAGCATTTTTGACATCTTTCTTAGGACTACCCAAAACATTCACCAGTGGAATATTGATGGCTTTTGACAATGGGACTAAAATTTTTTTGTAGTGCAAGCAGATCAAAGCTTTCTGCATGAAGACATGCTTGATGCTTGTCAATTGAGTTGTATAAGCTTTCTTGTTGAAAGTAAAACATATTTACAATCAACAATTTCTACTGGATTTTCATTGGCACTAGTGGCAGTGTCATCTGACTACAACATACTCTGCCAAGAACAATTACATTGAGCAAATAATGACCATTTTTGGTATTTGATGTGGTCTTAGCTTAGGTTTACTTCATTTTGACACTTTTGACTAAATTCGCAATAGATGATTGCATTATGAAGTTGGAGATGCATAGATGTGAAATCATGAGTCTTTGTCCTGGTTGCATTGAGATATACGTTCTTACAACTTGATTAGACAGTTTCTCTACTCATTTCAAGTGTGAATTAGTAAGCATGGTAATAAGTTGTTGTAGAATAAGGGCTAACCCTTTACTCTTTTTTTGGGGGGTGGTAGGATTACCTGGAAAGCATATTTTTTTGCTAATGTGTTAGGCTAACAGGCTGGGGAATTGGAGCTTATTCTTTTGATATTATTGTCATCAACTCCTTTGCCTATGTGATGTTGATTTTCGGTATTGTAGTGCTAATGGATACTTCAATTAAAACAGGCCCTTAGTGCCATATTTTCATATTTTGTTTGAATGGCCATATTTGGTGATTGGGTTGGCATTTTCAATGGGGGCTTATTGACAATTGTCAATTGAGTTGAACATGGCATGGACATTCAGGGAGGAGAATGTTGTGAGGGTGCATTTGGCTGGGGGATTGGTCCCACTTAGGAGGTTCTAGAACAAAAATGATTTAATGTGCATGAGATTGTGAAGCAGATACCATTTAGTGAAAGAGCTTGACATTCTTGTGACTGGGGGACCAAGGCGGGGTGGGTAAGCTGTTGTTATGGAATTGTAGGGGGAGACTGGGAGAGGTATGCATCACCTATAATGATACACCGGAATGGAATAATGTTTATTTGTATATGGTTGATGTTTATGGGCAACTAGATAGCCTTGGGCTTAGTGTTGTAAGGCCTCTCATGGAGAATAATTATGAAAATTTTAACTAGGGAATAAGCTGTTATATCATTGGTTCTGAGGGACGGAAAGGTAAGCCATAATCTCTGTATGCCTTTTTCTACATTATGCTACTCCCTTTGCTTGGTAGTCCATGGGGAATTAAAGCTGGTGGATGTTTGCTATCATCTTCTGAAAATCTGTGATCCTTTTTGACCTCACTCCATTCTCGGTGGATGTTAACCTTCTGAAGAATTGATGAACAGGGATTTGTGGTACAAGAATATTGGTTTTCTTTGAAGCCTTCTTACCTTTAAAGAGCAATATAGCTTGTACATTGTGCAGAGGAGGGTGGCTAGAAAGCCGAAAGTTCATGATTAGAGGAGTTATTATTAATTTTAAATTGATTAGTGGGGAGATCCATAAATGGGTTTTGCAATCTTCCACTAAAAAAATTTCATAAAAATTTAACAGGTCAAAAAAGCTGCCTCATCTCATGTCATTTTTAGAAGGTTTTGTTGCCTTTGGTGGTTTTTTAGTTATATTTGACGAGAAGTTCATTGGAATTGTAAAGGAATTGTGGATGATTCAAAGAACATTTCTGCATGAAACAGCCCTTGTGATATAAGAAGCTCTGGTGAAGGAGAACATGTTTCGTCTTAAAACATCTCAAACTCATGGGAAGTAGGGAAGAGGAAGAAGAAGAAGGAGAGGAAGAGAAGAGTACATGTTTGGAGGAAGAGAAGAGTACATGTTTGATAGAAATGAAACTTATGGGAGGTTAGGAAGATGAAACATGGTTTACAAAAGGAGGAGGGGGTTTTTGTTGAACTTGGCTTGTAAGTTCATGTAGAGGCCTTGCCAAACATGTACAATGGTTACTATCTGGGAAGTTGCAGTCTACGTTTACCAAAATTATTGACAAAGAATTTGTTTATCCTTGTTAGATGTGATCTGCAACTTGCAAAAAGCTGTAATAGAACATGATTGATGAACAGGGCTTGCTACTTGTGAAAAGTGTCTGGATCCTTCATTGCTTATAAATTTGGGATAGGGCAGAACATTCAATTGTTCACTACTAGTTTCTGATAGTAAACTGTCAATAGCAGTTTCAGATTAGTTTTAGTATGTTCTAGGTCATTGAAGCTTAGACCCAGATGATTCTTCAATTGAATGATTACATGTAGACTACAAACAGCTCTTATCTTTTAGTCACATGCTTCCAAATTGTTGGACATTTTGTGATTTGTAGGTTATCTCATGAGTCTTGGTATCCATGTTGTTCTCAGGCCAAAGCAACGATATCTATCATGTTGGCAGTCAGCTTGAAACATTGGTCCTTGAAGATTTCTGACTCTATTAGTGCTTTTACCAAACAATGCACTGTTTAGATCTGATGGAATTGGTATTTGTAACCAATTGTAACGCCCTGGCCACTAGGTGAGCTTACCTTGGTACACAATTCACGTGTGACACCTTATTTAAAGCTATGTTGCAATCTTCGGTGCATACATGTCTAGCGCCAAGATCACATGTTGAGATTAATAAGAACAGAACATAATAGAAGAGACAAAATTAACTTTCATTCATTCATAAATACAGCTGTAACATTAACTCAATTTTACAACTGCTTTGCTCAATTTAATCAAGTACATTAACTTGGCTTCTAATGTTCTCCACTGAACTCTCTATTCTTTCTTATAATCTGGGTACTGGATCCATCTCATTTCTTATTTCAAAACTGAAAACAAAACAAATGAACTTGATACAGTCCAGTAAGTAAACATTCTTTTGCATTTAAAACTCATTTTCAAGACATTCTAGTCACAGATGTCAAAACACTTATTTCATTCAAATCACTTTGCATGATTATTTTCAAAATACAAACATTTCATGAATAAATTATTCATTAATGTAAAATGTATAGCTTTCATGTCCAAGCAATGCTTTAATGATTATGCCATGTCATGCACATCATCCAGGCTTGCCAAATTCATATCTAGGACTGACAGCCAACCAATTCCATTGCTTTATGGCTTTTCACCTTCTCATCATCCAGAAATTATGGCCAACTAATTCCAAGGCATCACAACTTGCCTCAGGTCTTATGTCACCTGCCATCTTTGATTTTCAGGTAAGCATGTTAAATCATAAATTTGCTATAAAAAGTGTAAGACACATGTTTCTTTACAATAAAATAACATATGTAAAATATTTGGGTTAGGGTTCACTTACTACACGAGATGAACTTGTTTGAGTGCATTTGTGTTTACTTCCTCTTTTTTCTCTCCTTTCATGAGCATTTAATACACCAAACTTGGTTTTAATCATACTGGTTAAAATTCTCACTTTTCTTTCACCTATTCATGGTTTTCAGGTTTACAAGCTCAAGTGTAGTCCTTATTGTGGCAATTCACTTTGCTTAATCTTTACTTCCATTTCTGTCCATTTTCATTCTAATGACTCCTCTAATCTCTAATCATCATATAGGAGCAACTCTCATACATTTCAAGACTCCGCTTATTCGAGTGTTTAACCAATTTTGCCAGATTTTTCATCCTGTCAGTATTTGTATTTAAGGGCATCTTGTTCCTCAGGGTTTAGCCTTACCCCCTCTATTAAATGTTTTATGTTTCACTTTATCATATTGGGAGCCTTAATAGTTTATATTGGGGTTGGTTACTTGATACTTCAGTAATCACACTGGTCCTTGCTGGCCTCCTCTTTGGCACTTAAGTTGGGCTTTAGGTACACATTGCAATTGTCAAGTCTAGTGATTTTCTCATGGACCACTCATCACTGTTTTGGCTCTAACTAATTCTATGGAACTGTGTTTGATGAACCGTTTGTGGGGTTGGGTACTAAACTTCAAAATTCTTTGAATGGAACAAAAATCACTTCAAAACTCCATATACATGAACCACAGCATGTATTTAAAGTCACACCTATGTTCTAATGCGCTGCCAGCAGGACATACCCTCACTGTTTTTAGCATATCTCACTATCTACAACTTGGATTAACCTGAAACTTGATTTGTTGGATTCTTGATCTCATTATTTACAATTTGACATTTTGTGGGCTTCCTAATTGAACTTATATGGCTCACAGCATAATTTTAAAGTGAGTCAAATTTTCGAGTTTATACTTGTTCAGCAGGACATACTTTAGGTATTTTGAGCATTACTTTCTCTAGGCAACTCAGTTTTGCTTAATTCTTGATTCCATGGATTTTAGACTTCAAAAATGACTAATGCATATGTTATGCACCTTCAAATTCTAAGTATGCAGGTCTGGGCACTTAATTCAAAGTTAGATCAGTGTTGCCAACATTTTCTAGCCTTACTAGTGCATAGCATTTAGTTCATTTGCTCAATCCATTCATTATTTTTTTGTGCATCCAAACCTTACTGCTACCTCATGTAATCTTCTCAACAAATCACAAATTTTCCAAGGACATTTGGGGATTCAAGGGCTGTATCAATCATCTCCTCCCATTCCTTGCATAATGGTCCAAACTGGTCCACTT
>JAYJMB010000546.1:0-11543 GCA_036873735.1 Pouteria campechiana | reverse complement strand
TTTAAAAACCAAAATATTGTGTTTCTGGTAATATGCAGTTGGCCCGCCCCCCCCCCCCCCCTCAAAGAACCCATTCTTCCTACTAAAGAAGAGACAAGAATAGTAGAAGAACCCATTCTTCCTACTGAAGAAGAAGCAAAAGAGAAGAAAATATCAAAGTTGAAGAAGAATCTGTAAGAGCAGAAGAGACAAGAAAAAATAAGTTATCTCCACGGTTAGAGAAGAAAAGATAGAAAGAAGTTAAGAACTTATCTCTTCTATGGTAGGAGAAATAATGAGAGAAAATGTCAGAGAAGTAGAAGAGCCTTTGAGAGGTGGAAATAAGAAGAGAAGTACTAAGAAAAGATAGTGTTGTGAAAGAAAAATTTGCAACAACATCAACAGCCCCATCTCCACCTAGAGCCTTGAGGCCATGCTCACTAGGCCATGCTCACTAGGCTATTGATTCCTCTCTTCCGCCAACTCATCACATTCTTCAGAGCCTTGAGGCCATGCTCACTAGGCTAGAAATCTCCATCAACCTTAAGATGGACAAAATTGAGAATTCAATGAATCAATAGCTGGATAAACTAATTTCCTTGGTTGAGTCTATTAAAGCTCCAAACTGACCCAATCTTCCTTTCCATCCTCTCCTATTCATGAACCCAGACCTACCTCACCCATTAGGTCCACTCATTCTTCACCCTCACATTCTCTACCTGCCCCTCTTTCTCCTCACCTCACTTCACATGCTTCTCCACTTTCTACCTCTCCACGACTTGTCACTTCTCCTCACCAGTCTTCTCAATCTTCCCCTTAGTCTCTCCATTTGTTTCTACCTCCTCTTCCTCTTCATTTGATTTTGTTTCTACCATCTCTGAGTCAGAGATTCTTCTTGTCAAACTTCCATATCTCAGGACTAGAAAATCCACTCCTGAGAGACCTTCTCAACCACCTTCTTAATTCTCTCAACCCCTTGCTGTAACTATTCCTTGTCCTCCTCAAGTTGTTTCTCATTCCTCTCCACAGAAATGTCCTTCCCCTCCATCTCATCCTTCAACACAATCTACTTCCTTCACTCTTGTTCAAATTCCACAATCATCTCCTCCTCCCTCTAGTCAACCATCTCCTTGTCCACTTTCAACCACTCAACCTAACATTCTTCCTCCTCCAGTTTCTCAATCTTCTCTTCCTTCCCCTCAAACCAAACTCACTTCAAAGCACTTCTCTCCTAAATCTTCAATTCCTCCACCAAAAAGAAGTTTTATCAACACATAATTCCCAACACATTCCAAGTCTTGTAAATCATCTCTCTTTCTTGCCATGTCAATTGTTCCATGTAAAACGTTTCTTACTCAATCTTCCAATCTTTCTCGTCTAGCTCCTAGAAAACTTAAAAAGAAAATAAAAATGAGTCAACAAGAAATTGATCCTAGAATAAATGTAAATAAATACATAGCCTTCACTCTACAAGCTCAAAATTCATCATTAACTCCTTTGGATCTTCCTTTTTCAGAATTTGAAGATCCTGAATTCATTGTTCTCAACATCACCATTATGAAGAAACCTTTCCCTAAAGGTTTCAGGTCTAAACCCCTTCTAGATATTGACCATTATCTAGACATATATCTAGAGAAGTTTAATCCACCTTGCTCATCCAATCCACCTCCTCCAACAAAACCTAATCCCTCGTCAACATAAAATCAACAAGAGAACCAATTAAAAATTATCTCACTATAACAAACATATCTGATCCTAATTTTTACTATCTTCTAGAAGATGTGTATTTAGAACATAGGAATGCAAATTGGCTAGCAATTATAAGAGATCTTCCTCCTCCATTCTTAGAACTTGAACATCTAGGCTATAGATAAAGACTTAGGACTGTTGTTCCTCCTTCTGAAATTCCCCCTACCCCATCCTCCTTTGTTCCTCCATCTTCAAATTCTTTGATCTCTATCATTACTTCCTCCACTTATGATTCTTTTGTTATTCCATCTTCCACCATTGTTCCATCTTCCACTTCTATTCCTTAGCCCCCATCAAAGCCAACTTCCAAATCCAAACCTCTCTCATCTAGATTCAAACTTCATCCAAATCCAAACCTCCTACTCATCCTCGTAAAACCAAAACTCCTTCATATAAGACTCTCCCACCTCCTCTCATCTTCTTAGATCAAGAGGAATATCTTCATAGAATTATTGCAAACAACATAACGCTTCAAGCAAACCAACTCTAGATTACCCTTAGTTGCTTAATCCTGATTACTTGGCTTGTCTTAAAATCATTTATCCACTCATTCCCCCAACAGCAATTCCCATTCATTCCACTATTGGCCAATCTATACTATCAACCATGTTCACATCTGAAACTGGTTCTCGAGTGTCTTACAAAAGACCAAAGGTGTTTATCCCGAAGAAGTCCAAACTAAAATCTACCCAATAACTATTGCATATTTTTGGCATTCATCTTTTTGTTTGAAACATTGTTTCCATCTATCCATGTTTTGTACTTCTTTTTGTATCATTAATGATTGTAACTATACATTATATACCTCATTCATTCATCAATGAAATACAATTTTTGTTGCAAATTCTATAGTTCCTTCAATGTCTTTTCTCTAATGTTTGAATGTTGCTTATGAAATGGAAAAGCTCTTTGGTTTTGACTACTTCCAATTTTTTATCAAGGGTATTTATATCTCCCATCTATTTTGCCTTTTTTATTGTGACAAAATGTAACATTTGGGGCTGATGAGGGTGGGGAGTGATCACTAAGGCTGGAAAAAGCCTAGACAAGATGCGGCTCCTAATAGGCTTCTAAGAGAAGGGTGGCAGGGATGAACTATCCCACATCTAAAAGGGGGAGAAAGTTCTTGAATTTTAAATTGTAGGCCTCTTTGGAAACCTATTGAGTCACCTTTTATGAGGGTTGTATGGGCATTGATCATAGAGGAGAAAAGTCATGAGAACTGTAATGGTCTAGAGTAGACAATACCTCAACAGTGTGGCCACAGGCTGTTACAAATGGTATCAGAGCCGAACTCCCACTAGTAGAGTGGTTCAAGAATGAACTAGGTGGAAGTTGGTGGGCCTGTAACATCCAGGGCTGATGAGGACAGGGAGTGATCGCCAATGCTAGAAAGAGCCTAGACAAGGTGTGGCTCCTAGGGTGCTAAGCGAAAGGTGACAGGGATGAACTGTCCCATATGAAAAAGGGGGAGAAAGTTCTTGAACTTCAAATTGTGGGACTCTATAGAAACCTATTGAGGCACCTTTTGTGGGGGTTGTATGGGCATCAACCATAGAGCGACAAAGCCATGAGGGCTATAATGGTCCAGAGCAGACAATACCTCAATAGTGTGGCCACAGGTTATTACAGAAAAAGGGGGAGAAATAGTAGATAGAGTAGAATTAAAGTGAATTTAAGTGCATTCATTCAGGGGAGTCACTAAAACATTATGTTAGAAATGCACTTAGTAAGGGCGGAGCTATATATGTTTTATTATGAATTAAATATTTCTATTTATTTCTCATGTATGTTAATGTTTTATCATTTTGAAAGGAAATTCAGTCAAATGTTTTATCATCATTAAAAAAAGAAGGAGAATGGTGAACCAAACCTCCTTTACTTGGATTGATTTTGATGATGAATGTGTTTAACCAACCAAGTTTTGATAATGAGCAAAAACATAGGAGTGAATGATTAAGCTATTGATCGTTATTTTCCTAAGTGTGCAGTAACAAACTATATAATCAAGAAAATAACTCCAATTTAGTGGACAACATATACAAGTTAACATCAAAGACAAAGATCCACAATGTTCTAGTTATTAAGGAAGAAAACATGAATGCTCAAGAGAGATAATGACACTAAAACTTTAAAAAGAATTCTAGATGAAAGCCAATACATGAAGAAGCTCAATAGGTCTAAAGAACATCAATTGAAGACACTTAATCGGAATTAGGAACATCTTTTAGAAAGATTCAGATGCAAGATCGAAGCATTCAAGGCCAAATTTTTAGTATAAGGATTTGTCTGGCATCAATCAAGCTCAAAAGACACTTTGAACGCATTTTAAGATGCTGCCAAAGCATATCAAATAGATGCCCAAGTTTAGATGCAATGAGGCTTCAAAACTTATTTAAGACAAAGTGCAACTTAGTTCAGATGAAGTGATGCAGTGTTTCGGACACAAACAAAGGTTCAGACAGAAGCAGAACCAAGTTAGGACATTAATAAAGTATGAAGCCATGATGACGTATGATCCACATCGATTTTGGATGAAAAAAACTTATCTCAAACGAAGTCAACACACATCTATCTGTCTGAAATAATGACACAAATGCCGAACTAATATCGTACAAAGTTGAAATTCTCATGCAACCATATATTTCTCTATCCAAAGTTATTATTTTGAACGAAGCAAAGGATTTCAGACAAAACTAGTCCGAATCATTTGCCCAAAGTCACCAATCTGTCCAAAGTTATTATTCTTGACATTGCAAAATTGTAGATGACTTCAAACAGTGAGGTTTTCAAATGAAGCTTTCCTTTTGTCTTTGCAGTCATGCTTATTCTAGAAAGGAAAAAGCCAAAGGAACGGTGCAATGGTTAGAAATCTCTGGATTCATTCACATTTAAAGGACGTCATCTTCTCCAATGAGTATATTTAAAAAATTTGGTATTAAAGGAAAAGTGTTGGGACAAAGCATTCAAGAAACCCAAGCCAAAGCATTCAACCTTTCTTCACCATTTATCAAGGCTTGTTTCTATGACACAAAAGGGAAGATTCTTCTACAACACAAAGAGAAACAAATTCAAGACTTCCCCGATGCTCAATAAGAAGTACAAATTAAAGTTTAAATGTTTTACTTCTATTTTATTTGTGTAATTCCTTGAATTGGTAAGGGAGACCAAGCTCAAGAAGGATAAGTCTATTTGTTAGTGTGTTTGACAAATAGATTGTCAACTAGTTTATGCCCCTGGAGTTGGAATTCAGAAGGGTGCTTGGTGCACTAGAGTTTATTCCCCTTGAAGTTGGAATCCAAAAGAGTTCTTGTTGCACTAGAAATTATTCCCCCTAAAACTGGAATCCAGAAGAGTGCTTGGCACACTAGCATTTTTGCCCCCTAAAGCTAGAATCTAGTAGAGTGCAGTGGCACTAGTGTCACACCCCTTTGAGCTAGAATCAAGAAGAACAAGTCTGAGTTCATTGGAGTGTGTCTCATGAATAGCTTGTTAATTTATTATGCCTCCTAGAGCTAGAATCTAGAAGAGTGCAAGTGATGGTTCAAATTATAATTCATCGCAAGTGTATGGACGTATAGTCGTCTTGTGTGCAATGCAAGGGTTGATCCCATAGAGAATGACTAAACTGACTTAATTAATTCTAGTTACTGAACTATCCTAACTTTAAAAAGAATGTACTTATAACTAAATGAATGTAGAGTAATGATTGGTAGAATTTCAAAAAATTAATGGAATACAAGTAAATCAATGACTAATAATAATGTAGGGAGATTAAAAAGATGCAAAGGTCTAGGGATCCGATTTCACCACTAAATGATACCCTTTTGCTATTGGAATGTTGGATTCAATGCTTCATTTAGGTTCCTTCTTTCAAATACATGATCATTATGATTACTATTCATATATATGGTTGTTCATTGAAAGGGATGAAGAGCATCCCATCGAATAGTATGTGTAATTTATGAAAATTAGTAATTGTGATGATAAAGTGGTAATGTTTGAGATTCGGCAATATTGAGCTTGAAGTTAGTCTGTTGTTGAAATTGAATATAATATATCTGGATTATTGATTGTATTTTGTCATTACATGCCTACTTACTGAGTTGCCCAGACTCACAACTTTTTGTTTGAAATTTTTAGTTCACAAGCTAGATGGAAATTCCTAGCCGAGGTTTGGGCATGGTGAGCCAATATTGAAGACCATATTGTTATAATAGAATAATTTGTGTTGTAAATTCATATGTCATTGTATATTTGTATTCAAAGATCTCTAGTGATGTATAATTATATTAAGTTGTCCCTGATGTATATTGTAATGGAGTGGCATATCATAATAGTATAAAAATGTGCATATTATGTATCTTGGAGTAATTTAGGTTATTGCCACCATAGTGTGATACAGATTCTGGGCTGTGGGAATATGGGTAGGTGTGTGTGTGTGTGTGTGTGTGTGCGTGTGTTTTAGAATTTACATTATGGCTATATTAATTTGGATAAATAATTATTCAGGTTAAACACTAATAATTTAGGGGATACGTTGTCCATTTTTCTATAGAAACTAGTCAAGTTTCATAGTGGGACTCGAGCACCCCACCCTAAAAGTGGGCAAATTTAGGTGAAATCCTAGTGTAAAATGATAAGTCGCACCTCGGAAGGTGGGGCATGACAAATTACCTACTTTACTAAGACGTGGCACTTTTCCTGACTTAATGTTAAATTCATTTTCATCTTCTAACCAACAATCTTAAGTTATGAAGGCAATCATCAAATGAGTCTCCAAAAATAGAAAAATCATCCATGAATACCTTAAAAAACTTTTCAATCATGTCAGAAAAGATAGACATCATACACCTTTGAAAAGTTGCAAAAAGGCATTGCACAAACTGAAAGGCATCCTCCGATATGCAAATGTTCCAAATGGGCATGTGAAAGTGGTCTTCTTCTAATCTTCTAGAGTAATTGGAACTTGATTATTACTTGAAAAACCATCTATACAATAGTAGTAAGCATGGCTTGTCAATCTTTTAAGCATTTGATCAATAAAAGGAAGGGGAAAGTAATCTTTTCTTATGGCTGCATTGAGTTTCCTATAATCAGTTCACATTCGCCATCTTGTAGTCATTCGCATTGGCACCAATTCATCATTGTCATTTTTAATAACAGAAATTCTAGACTTCTTTGGCACCACATGTACTAGACTTACCCATTTACTGACAGAGATTAGATAGATAATACCTGCATCCAACAATTTAATCACCTCTGCTCTCAAAGCTTCCTCCATATATGGGTTAAGTCTCTTTTGAGCTTCTCCGGAAGTCTTTAAATCATCTTCCAGCAAAATTTTATGCAGTCACATAGTGGGGCTAATTCCTTTGATGTCTGCTAAGGTCCACCTTATAGCCCCTTTATGCTCTCTCAAGACATTCATCAGCTTACATTCTTCATCAACAAATAAGTCAGAAGCAATTATCACTAGAAGAGTATGGTTTTCACCAAGAAATACTTACTTTAAGTTCTAAGGTAATTACTTCAATTCTAGTTGGGGTGATGTAGCAATCGATTGTTCCACTTCTGGGTTCACATGTGATAACCCTTCATTGGAAACTTCCCCTTCTCTGACTTGCTCTACTCTATCAAGTTCTGCTTTCAAATTTATCATTTCTTCATCTTCCTCCAATCCTTCTACAATGAGCTCCAATTCTAGTTTTTCGGTTCTCTCCTCCTACACAAAACTTGATAAAATAAGTGAGTCTAATTCATCAACTTGAAAACATCCACTAGAATCTGAAGGCAGTGATAAAGAATTATAAACAAAAAATTCCACAATTCCATCTAAGATAGTCATCTTCAACTTTCCATTTTGCATATCAATGATTGTCTTAGTGGTTGCCATGAAAGGGCATCCTAGAAGAATAGGCACTTCTTTCTTTGGAATCATTTGCCTCTCCATGTCAAGCACAACAAAATCTGCAGGAATAATCAGCTTATCAATCTGCACAAGAATTTCCTGCACAATGCCTCTAGGATATTTAATTGATCTGTTCGCAAGTTGTAGGATATTGTAGTGAGTTTCAATTCTCCCAATCCAAGTTGTATATGAATAGAATAGAGCATCAAATTAATGCTTACACCTAAGTCTAGCATTGCCTTTACCTCGTTTTTCCCTCCAACAATGATTAAGATATTGAAATTACCTGGATCCTTAAGTTTTGGGGGAAGGTATTGTAACACCTAGGGTACTAATTTTTGGATAATTATATTTGGCCATAGTGAAATATGTTAAAAAATCAGTGGAAATAAGGGAGACAGGGCTGCAGGCGGTATGGGAGGCATCTGCGCTCCCCAAGCGGTATGGCAGGTGGCTACGAAAGTGCCTGTGGTTGGATCCGGGGAGAAAAATCTCGCTGGATGATGGTAGGTGGTATGGCAGGTAGCTACCATGCCGACTGCGGTCCTAGGCGCCTAGGGTTTGATGGCAAGTGGTTGGCGAGTGGCAGCAACCCGACTTTTTAAGTTGGTTCATACCATTTCACGTCATTTTCATCCATTTTCTTCCCTATGCCCACTTCTCAGGCCCTAGCCCTTACCCACCTCAAAACCTTGTAATTTTAGCTTGAAAATAAGAAGATTTAGGTGAGAAATCACTTAAGCTTGCATTTAAACTTGGTTTTTGGAGTTTGGACCTTGGCAAAGGGAAGAAAATCTGACTTTCTTCGAATTGGAGGGAACTTTTGGATATTTGGGCTCAGATTCATGCTCATGAATGTGAGCCATGCTTGGATTCTATGGTAAGAAGCTTTTTCCCATCCAAATTTGGTTTTTTGCTAAACTATGCTTTTGTGATTTGGGGGAAATAATGAAATTTTGGGCTTAAATTGACGTATGCAGTCATAAATTCATGGAGAATGGTTTAATACAATGATTACAATGATTTGGCATGAGAAATTGTGAAAATTATAAAGCTAGGATTTTTGTGAATAGTTAAAATTAGGTATTATTTTATTTTTATTGAATTAATCATGGGGTAAATGATTAATAGAATAATTAGAATATTTTAGAACATGTATGGAGTAATTTAGACCCATGAAATCAAAATTGTGATTATGCCCTAGTTAAGGGTTAAAGAGAATTTTATGTATAGGCTATGTAAGCCATGAATTGAATAAATTAAAAGCTTAATTGAGTTATTTATATGTTGCTTAAATGGTAATCATGTAAGATGCCAGAGAAATATATCAAACAAGAAAGTTTCTTATGATAATTATGGCTTGAGATTGGCTATAAGAGAGATATTAACATAATGTTTAGAATACATGATTACAAATGGTTAAGTAAATGGCATTGTGGCCCTGTATAGGTGTCAACATTACATATGATTTTGATGATAACAAAACTTACATTAAGATTCTTTTATGGTTAAATCTCTAATGACTATATATATGGTTATGAATCAATAATAATTAATTAATAAAAATACTTGATCAAGAATGATTAATTAAACAAGTATACAGACTTCACTCTATGGTGCACACATCATAAACATTAATTAATCTTTACTGCATAAATTTGCTAAATCTTATTAAGGACCATAATTACTCAAGCTTTCATTTTATGCATTCAATGAAAATGTATATTATCCTTGCTTTACAAAATAAAACTATCATATGAGGATAAAATACATTATGAAAGGTAACAATGTAGTAAGTAAAGAAATGTTCAAGTGTAGGAGAATGATCCTTTGCAACAAACTGCCACAACAATCTACTACGTTCTAATGGAGCTAAACTGATGAAAATCCTGGAAGAAGAAGAAGAAGAAGAAAGCAGAAGACAAGCAACAAAAAAGGTTACAAATAGCTTTCATGAACAAAAGTATGGGCGAAAAACAAGGCTTCAAAGATATGTTACAATGAGCTTGCATTGTCTGTCAATCTCAACTAGAAAACATCAATAGACAAATGCAAAGTAAGAAGATAAAGGAGAAGTCATGATCAGAGAGCTTAAGTTGCGGACTACTTATATCTGATCAATCTATCCAAGATAAAAGCACAAGGATGAAGAAGCAAATCAAGGCTTGGTGAACAAAGGAGTTGAGGATGAAGCCATGGTCGAAGAAGCATAACTCTATTCAAGAAATTTGAACTATCTATGCCGACTAGACAAAGCTTGTCTGAGATAAAGAAAGAAGAAGAAGCTCCATCAAATACTAGGACACAGGAAGGAAGAAGAATTGCCACTTAGACAAAAATGCAAGAAATGACAAGAATAGTGTTGTCTGAGGAAAGAATGGAAATATAAATATACAAAGAAGTGTAACTTCAGTAGAGCCAAGACAGACAGATCAAGATTGAAGAGATAAGAAAGTTGCTAGAACAACTATCGTCTGTTGCTCAAAGTGTGCAGAAAAGCTAAAGAACTCTGCTTCATCTTTGGATCAAAAGGTCATCTGTTACGACAAACAAAGTTCAGTCAAAGCAGAAGACAAAGGAATTAAGGTGAAGCCATGGTCGAAGAAGTATAACTCTGTTTAAGAAATTTGAACCATCTACACCGACTAGACAAGCCTATCTAAGATAAAGAAAGAAGAAGAAGCTCCATCTAATACTTAGACAGAGGAAGAAAGATAAATTGTCACCCAGACAACAATACAAGAAATGAGAAGACTAGTGTTGTTTGAGGAAAAAAAGATAATATAAATATACAAGGGAGTGTAACTTCAACTGAGTCAAGACAAACAGATCAAGATTGAAGAGATAAGGAAGTTGCTAGAACAAACACCTTTTGTTGCTCGAAGTGTACAGAAAAGCTAAAGAACTTTACTTCATCTTTGGATCAAAAGGTCGTCTGTTATGACAGATAAAGTTCAGCCAAAGCAGAAGATGATGAAGATGCTACACAGTGAGCATAGATGAAGCCAAACAAAAAAAGAGCTACTTGGATTGAATTAGGCTACAACAGACAAAGGCACGATCATCTACAACTTACGACAGACAAATGGCCCGTGCAAAATATTCTATCCAAGACAAAGTAGAACACACTTCATCTGTCTCTTACATTAGATGAATGCCACACTTCGTCTGCTCGAGTAAATTGAAGTAAGCTTCATTTGGCACTTTCAACAGACAACAAGGAACAAAAGAAGAAGATCTCACTTCGTCTATTAGTGCAAGACTAAGCAAACTTCATTTGTAACCTCCAATAGATGATGAAGAACAAAGGAAGCATATCTTACTTCATCTATTTGAATTAAGTGAACTATTTGTTAATCGATCAACTCATCTTCATCAGCACTATTCAAGTTTATCTGTTATCTTCAACAGACAAAGCATATACACAAAGGATCGATTAATAGACAAATCTTCTGGAGGAATTGTGATAGTCAAAGAAGTGTTTGTCTATTAGTCAGTGTAACTTCATATGCGTCAAAGTTCGTCTGCTATTTGTGACAAACCAAATTATTCATATGGAAGTGTAGCTCATAGACAAACCATGGAAGAATTCATCCACAACTTGTGGTAGACAAATGCAGATAGAGAGAGGTCGTGACTTGTCAAAGGAATATTGATTTATATGATCACATATACAAATGGCATCTGAACATGGGTCGTCATCATGTAGACTCATACCAGTCACCATTTTTGGTAATAAGTGGCACTGCAAATTTTTCAATGCTATGATGAGTTAAAAGAGGAACACATTTATCATAACTCATCCTCCTCTTTGATTGGCATTGCAGCAGTGATGAGAATGCAAAATGTCATATTTTATTCTCCTAATACTTCATCTTTTGCACCTAATACTTCATCTTTTGCA
>JAYJMB010000545.1:6434-17866 GCA_036873735.1 Pouteria campechiana | reverse complement strand
CTCTCTCTCTCTCTCTCTCTCTCTCTCTCTCTCAGACCCGAATCTTTGCCTTGTCAGCCTTTCAAAAGGCTCTTTCCTTTCTCTCTTTTTCGGGCCTGACGTCCGACCGTCATTATTACCAAATGAAAACGTAGAGCTCAT
Organism: Pouteria campechiana; assembly: GCA_036873735.1. Taxonomy (NCBI): domain Eukaryota; kingdom Viridiplantae; phylum Streptophyta; class Magnoliopsida; order Ericales; family Sapotaceae; genus Pouteria; species Pouteria campechiana. Next base: position 17,725 of record JAYJMB010000545.1, on the reverse strand, counting down.
CCCTGCCCAAACGTACGTTTACCATGCACTGGTGCGCGTCCACACGCGTGACATGACTTGCACATGTGTGATCCATCCAGCCCGTTGAATATGAGGGAGCTTTTTTCATCTTGACTGTCTAAAAATATGTGGGTGTATTCTCATGATATTGGATTAGCAATACGGTTACAGATGTTGAATGTTGGTTGCCAATTTGGCGGTTTACACGCAGGACTGTGCCCATGTGGCTAGCTGGTCCCTTTTTCCGCCGCTTATATGCACGTGGGTTGAACCTAAAGCTTGTTGCTGATTGCTAGGTTGGATCGAGTCGAGGGTGGCACAGGGAGATGGGTGGCCCAACGAACGAAACCGCTTTGAATGGAACATTTCTTTTTATTTCTTTCGTTTTCTACATCCATAGTCTCGCCCATGGGTGACCAAAATTTGGTAAGTGTCACTTCAATCAAACCTTTCGAATTTGGGACACCACTTATTATTTCTTGAAATTAAATCGCATTGTAATTTAACTAGTAATTTGATGTCCATTCGCGATATTCCCCTGTGCCTTAATGAAATGATATTATCGTCCAAACCATTCTATTTTGAGGCGTCAGTTTTGACAGCATACTCCAGCAATTTGAGGTTTGGTGTGGTCAACATATGGTGTGCGCCTGTGTATGGATGGTCAAGCTGCTACGAGTACCAATGTTCTCTCCTCTCCCTTTCTGAGAAATGTCTTGCCTCCGGTTACAAAACAGAAATGCTCTCCCCCCCTCTCGTCCTCACGTGCAATTTGCTGTAATTTGGTTTCTTTTACCCCTTTAAGAGCTCTACTTTCTCATCCGAAAAGGCCTAAAAGTAAGTTTGATTAGTGAGTCTTTTTGGTTTATGCGATTTCCGGTCTTGTTTGCAAAATATACTTCTCACTTCCCCCATCCACTTTGGGCTTTTAAAAAGTGAGATATAAGCTATAGAGGGGGAGAGGGAGGTAGGAAGGGAGATGGCACTAGAAGCTGTAGTTTTCCCTCAAGATATCTTTAATTATACTAGCAAGGATTTGCATTCCTTGGCAGCAGCTTTGAGCCACGACTTCAAAATAGAAGAAGACGAAGAGGAAGAGAAACTTGGTATGATAGATTATGAGATGAACACCCCACTCGATCCAAATCAACATCAGCTAGGAATCGGGTTAGATGGTCTCCATTCCAATTGGGACTCTTCTTCTCCCTTGATGCATAACTTCAATGAATGGGTTCACAATTCCTCGCCCGAGGATGCTTGCACTGCAGACGGATTCTTCCAGAGTAATCTTCCGATGGCGGAAGCTGCAACAGCGGTGGCTTCAGGGCGGAGAAAGAGACGACGCACAAAGAGCTGCAAGAACAAGGAGGAAGTTGAGAACCAAAGGATGACCCACATTGCCGTCGAACGCAATCGACGGAAGCAGATGAATGAATATTTAGCTGTCTTGAGATCCTTGATGCCTGCATCTTACGTCCAAAGGGTGAGTCTCTCTCTATCCTTGACTGAAGGAAAAAGAAGATTTGTAGATTATATTCAAGGAGATCTCTCTCTGGCTATCCTTGACTGAAGAAAAAGGAAGAAAGACATGTAGATCATATTCAAGAATGTAATGGTTGCTTTCAACTTTTACCTTTTTGCCTTTTGAGTTTGCATTTTATTCTTCTCTTTTCTTCTCATATGAACTGAGCATTTCTTAAATGAACTATTTTTCTCGAGGCATCAAAATCTAAACCAAAATTTTTGTTTCTCTTCTCACTTTTCCGGTCGTATTGAAGGAAAAATACTCCTCCCAAATTAGTGCTATTAAATTTTTGTGACTCTGATGCCATCTTACCTTTTCCTTGTTAATTTTACCCTTTTGGTTCAGTTTACTAGATGCCTAAAAATGAGTCCATCTTATTTGATTTAGCGGTTATTGCTTGTGACAATAAGGGTAAGGCAGGGCAATTTTAGCTATTGCTCGATGATAATTGACAAAAATAAGATAAACCTATTCTAAGATTTTGCAAGATAAACGATGGAGATGATGTGGTTTGCCAGACCCATCCAGGTGCTGTGTTCACGTGAAAATCCATCTGGCCCCCTCATTTGGGCTGGCAAATGTCAGTATCAAATGTGGCCTGTTCACTGCCTTTCTCTGCTTTGGCCCACCATGTGGACCCACAATGATCTAGCATATGTACGCCCTGTTAACAAGTTTCAGTACCATGTCCAGGGCTTGCTTTTAGACGTGTTGTATTCTCATGCATGAAAATTCTTCCCCGTATTTCGAACCATCAAAATTAAAAATTTGATCTAGCTTTTGCTCTTCATCTTAGTATTCTAAAAATCTCATATTTTTATGTCTCAACATTTTCGGCTACTTAGGGTGACCAAGCTTCAATCATTGGTGGTGCTATAAATTTCGTCAAGGAGCTTGAACAACTCCTTCAATCTCTGGAAGCTCACAAGCGAACAACTCAACAGCCCGACGCCAATTTCACCTCGCCCTTCGCAGATTTCTTTGCCTTCCCTCAATACTCAACATGCTCGACCACTTGCAACTCCACCAGCGAAGCAGTAGCTGAGAACCGCTCAGCCATTGCCGATATCGAAGTGACCATGGTCGAAAGCCATGCCAATCTCAAAGTACTCTCGAAGAGAAGACCTAAACAGCTCCTGAAAATGGTAGCCGGTCTCCAAAGCCTCCATCTTACCGTCCTTCACCTAAATGTGACCACCATTGATCAGATGGTTCTGTATTCACTGAGTGTTAAGGTTGATCTAATTCACTCCTCCATTCTCCTTTTCTTTTTAAGTGATGTTTATCCATGTTTAAACTCCTAATCGAGTTTTATTGTTCATGTAGGTGGAAGATAATTGTGGCCTTAATTCGGTAGATGAAATTGCAACAGCCGTTTATCATATGCTAGGTAGGATTCAAGAGGAGGCAAATTTGAATTGAACGATGCTTGTAATTCACCCTTGTTGTTATGAAAAATCCTTGCTGTGTTTCAATGATTTTCTTTGCGAACCCTTTTGTGTATTAGAATGGCTCAATGCAACGGCTACTCTGTGCTTGCGTTATCATCCATGTGAGAGAAAAAAGAGCGAGCTTTGGTTCCAAAGAGCTGTTGTGTGAAGTACAAAACAAAAGCTACATTGACAGCTTTCTTCTATATATATATATATATATATAATTTTATAGATAATCATAGGTTGATTGAAAAGTATCCATGTCATGATTCCAGTTGTGACAAACAAAAGCAAGACATGATTACAAAATGCAAAATCACATACACCAGAAAAGAGCAAAGTAAAAAAATAAAGCCATAGCTAGAAGAATGTGATTAGCTGGCAGAGAATGGCATTTGCAGTACTCATTCACTACCCTGGACACTTCCATGTTATCATTTCAGTCAAGAAGCCATCCATGAATGACTAAGGACAAATTCCAAACATTACTACACTAGTTTTAGATCTCCTCGGTAGCTAAGTAAGCAAGCGTGTAGTTAAGATCATGGACGAAGGTGATTGTTTGGGAATTGCCCATCTGACCAATGCTCACAATTCAACGGTCTGGATTCACCAATATGAGTTGCCACGTGTAACCTGACCTTGTGCATGTCGTGGGTGCTTGGATCTTGCCTGCGTGTCAGCAAATTTTCTTGGCTTTAGTAATTGTAAATGTGTCATGGCGTACGATATTCCTATGCCATCATATAGTGAAAAAAGAAGAACATGTGGGTCATGTCAGTGGTCCACGAGAAACTGATTAAAGTGGGAAAGATGTAACATAAGGTTAAAATCACCATGTGATTCTTTTTATTTTTCTTAATAAAAGCAAACAACTGATAGCATTAACGATAGGGTTAGGAGTCTAAAAGGCTTCTGTTTCCACATATAAACAATGCCCACACTTGTTTTTTTTCTCTTGTTTTCTTTATCTAAACAAAACGAGAACGTTTGACGTGTTGGCGATTTGGAAGATTCGACTCGTAGACTCTGGTTGGGCTAAGAAGCATGGTAGGAAGTGGAATGCAGCCTACACTGTGCAGTCCTGACAATCCCGCCACATTATCGAGTAATCTTAACAGTTGGTCTCTTTTTATCCACGGATGTGAACAACCCCACCAAAAATTTCTACATTCAGGGGGTCCTCAGCATCCATTTTCCCCCCACATAAGGTCTTTCTTTCAACCCAAAAGGACTCCTACGATGAGTTATCAGGATGATCTGATTTAGATGTCTTCAGAACGTGGCCTAACCCTTAATTTGAAACAATAGATTAAATAGATGGTTTCATTCCAGCATATATCAACCGGTGGTAGGTCGGAAAGGGTTTTGATTTAAAACTTTTAATAAAAATAGAATGTGTAGCCCAGTTAGATGAGTCTCTTCATCAAAGAGAAGCGCTTGACATGAAGTGTGAACGCGCTCTGGGCCAAAAAGTCAGGTCTTCCCACTGATATTCGGTGGGGACCAAAATTGCTTTTGTTGCAGGAAAATATTCAGTGTATCCTGCCTAGTGAATAGCCCTGATGCCCGATCTCAATCATGCCTGCTACGCAGTGGGGGTTTCTATAAATTCAATGGCAGCCATCCTTTGGGCTGGCTTTCAAACCCATCAAGGAAATCTCCTAGAAATGGCATGACGGACATCCTTACTTTCTTTTCTGTAGATTTTTGAAACTTTAAGGTAACGTCCAACTGCGCTCTTCCAGTTTGATCCCAATCTCTCTTGATCTGGTGACGTGCGTTGGTGAATAAGTCTCATGTAGTCTCCTTCTTAGGCCCTAGGTGGGCCTTATTCAACACGCAGGGTTTCCATCATCCAATATGGCCCAAATTTTGCACTGATTTTTGTCTAGTCTTCTACAGCCTAGCCAATCAACAACAGCTCTTTCTATGAGTAGCAGGTAGTTTTCATTCTGGTTAGTTAACCCTTTCCGATAATTTGAACCCCGGGAAATGGGGACTAAGGCTCTAATTAATACTCCAAAAGACAAAATGTTCTAAAATATATGCAAGGTCAAATCATTTATTTTGTTTAAGATCCTAACAATTTGCCATCTTATTCCAGTTATTGAATGGATACCAACCATTTGGTTTAGATTATTTCTCAAGAAAGGTCATAATCATACAAGTACTGCTCATAACTTTGCAATGTTTTGGATTCTTGTTAGATATGTATGGCATAATATCACACGACAGCTTTCATATATCCCCAGTTGTTCTACATTGATGCGAGTGCCGCATTCAATCAATCAAAAATGTTGGGGCAGCATACTAGAATAGGATAAATAATGCCAGTACAATGTTTTCTGTACCCCAGACTAACAGCGTCAACAGAGACATGCCAAGTATTATTTTTCACAAGGCTTCTTGTGATGTTTACATGACACCGAACCTTGGATGATTATAGCGATGATGATGAAGGGAGAAAATCAGAAATCTTCCTAACCCATAAATTTCTAGGGCCCGATGAAGATTTTAAGTGATGGGACTCTCGTCTCAACCATTGGAATTATGCGTAGGCCCCAACTGTTAGATACGCTTCTTCTCAGGTCTTGCAAGAATAGAAAGGTGTGATAGCCACACCATTGTGGGTCTTATTCCCCTTATTCGTAATGAGAGAGAGCCAAATTGAGACTGGATGAGAAATGGACCCTGGAAATTCTCCTGGATCGCTTGGCTATTTGCAGCTTGTTTTATCCCCGTAACAGGGTCAGGGATCAGAACTGCAGCCAACGGGGTGTCCGCAGATTTTAGTGGCAGAGCCATTGCAAACGATTTTGTTGACTGTCGTGGAGTCTATGCTATCTGAACATCACAGGAAACTCTGGTAAACAGAATGTGAGGAGAGAAACCCGGTCCCGTTAGTGATTAGAGCTACGAAGTGTATCAATCATGGATCTTAGCATGAGGACGCAGTGGTTATGACCAGTCAAGCCCATGTTCTGTAAGTAGTGAAATGCACTAGTTGCAGCTCTCCGACAGGGGGCCACACCAATAGCAGCCTTCAAGTGGACATTGAAAACAGAATGGTTGGGATTGATCAACAGTCGAATCTACTGATTGTTGGAGCTTTGTAGCAGTGGGTTCTACATAATCAAGAGCCGTAGAAGGCAAAACCTAAAACACTTCCTTTTCATGTACGATCATTGCTAGGCGACAGTAGCATATCTAAGAACTCTCTAGATAACATGTTTTGTAGGACAAATCAGTTGTAAGAAGACCAGTGAGACAGATAAAATCAAGAAGCAGGCTCGTAGCAAACATGAGATTAGTGCAATTTATCAAGTGGGACATAACATGAACTGGCCTCAAGCCAGGTCTACTATCAGTGTGGCTGCATGTGCTAGTATACGTAGACCATCTACATCATCTTTCTAACTGCAAAATTTTTTCCATGCATCTTCATACCCAAGACATCCTAGTTTTACACCTAGAATGTTTCATGGGCCGGGCTCTTCACATTAGAAATCAAAGAGGAAATAAATAGAGAAAAGAAGAGGTATACGAGTTGTGGAAACCATTTTGTTGTATTCCTTCGAGCATTCTCAGTTTCGAGCATTTTCAGTGGCATGTGCTTAATATGGAAGTTTCAACAAGGGGTCTCAGATCCTCATGGAATTCTCAAAAAGAAAATGAAAATTTAAGAAACTCGAAACTTGGGTTTGATGTAAGGATGTAATTTGGGGGTGCCTATTGAGACGCTACAGAGTCGAACTTCAGTAACCACCGAAAATCTGAACATTACCACTCCATTATGATGATTACTATCCACACTGATATTGAAGCGCTGGCTTCCAACTCACATCTTTTGTTACACTCAACTTGCATTTGAAATAGATGGGACTGAAATTGAACCTTCTTTACTATCATGCAAGAGGAAATGCACTACATTTTAGTCATTCCTTCTGTCTGAACTTATAGTTTCTGCTTTTAGTCCAGTTTGCATCCAACCGATCACTCATATTGTTACCACTTACAAGTGCGTGAGCTAGTATGGATTTCAACTTATGTTACTTAATGCATGAGCTAAGATAGTCTTAGTTTCATTGGGCGAAAGTGAATCCTATATATTGCTTAAACAATCAAAAGGCACTAGGCACCTGAGGTATGGACTACGGATGCTAACCCTATGATTAGGTGACAGTGATACCAGCTGTGCTGCTCGCTTCATTCTGCATGACCTCTCATGGTGTGTTTTAAATATCTGCTAATTATGAAGGAGAAGGTTCAATCTGCTGCTGACTTTTTAATGATGCATTCTCGCGGCGGTCTTCTTGACACATCCCACCTTCTGCATTCCAACCATGTCTGAAAAAGGGTCCAAATAAATAGCAATGTCTCCAAGGAAATGGATTGTATTAATCGATCAGTGCTTCCAGTGAAGGTTTCAATCAATAGACGGTCTTCATTTCAAATGATCTCAGGTATCAGAAAAAGTCTGACAATTTCATATCTGGTCTTAGAAACTGCTAATCTATTAAAAAAGTGCTTTATCACCTTTTTAGGTCTTTTTGTTCTGGGCCTACATACGCAAGATTACATTAAATTTCTGCCTTTGGTTAAATCACCGGTCTACTAGAGAAATCTCGGGCAAACCCTGAGCTATAAAACATTTAATTGCTTTGAGATTGAGCTAAGTTCATGCCTGATTAAAATAGGAAAGAATTTGGGATTTGGCACAAGATCAGCCCTGTATGGTTATGATCCAAAATAGTTTTATCTAAAGGCAACATTCAATCAAAACCCACCTTATGAATATATAATTCTTATTCACAGCTTAAGAGATGGTTTGATCCATTTCAAGCAAGAAACAGAACGTCCAACAGAGGCATTTTCTCAAGTACTTGTGCGGCATGAATACACGCCAACAGCTGAAACAGCTGAACAGGCAGAACAGCTGAAGGTGATCAAAGCAAGCTAGGCTGGTATTTATGACAAACAAACGGCCCAACAAAGGGACTTGGAGTCTTGGACTGACATGGTATGGCACGGGTAAGGATTTCTGATGAAGAGGTTGTTGTTCCAACCTTCCTTATTTAGAAAGCAAAAGTAGGTAAGCTAATATGCTATCGTAGTCAATAGCGGTTCTAATGCTCCGAGAAAAATGCGGAGAAGAAAACAGAGTTGTTTTATGAATCTATTCAGACATTAGCAGCCCTGAGAAAACTAATGTAATTCAATGGAATCCATATTGAGTAGTCAACTCAAGAAACAAGAATTCTATCAAAAAAATCAACGTTTTTAGAACCATTTGTAGGAATGTGACTCATGCTTGCAAGCTCCAATTACAATTTATGGGTAAACTTCTATACATGGAAATTCGAAGGCTTCATGAATTTCAAGGGTGCCCAATAATGCAGAAAACCAGGCAGGCATTAATTGAACAAGAGAGATGAAAAATTTCCATTTACGCCCATTTCAGGTGAACTTCGTGGAACTTCCATGTAATGGCATCATTCCCAATTTGGGTCATTTCTCCTATGCCGAATTAAACAGTTATGAGTCAGTTCATTGATGCATCCAAATGCAGCCTAAACAACGTAAGTTTGAACATACTTCAAATTGAAATTTGCACAAGCCATTTTAATGTCGGCTTTGTAAAGCTTCAAGACAAGACTTGATCGCATTGTTCTTGAATCTCCAAATCCCATTACACAAGCAATTATTGTTCAAAAAAGCACTCCAATTTATCTTGATTTCCAACTATTTAAAATTACATGGTGACCGGAACATATTCAAGGTTTTGTGTATTGATCGAAATAAAATAAGTATTGAAAGTGTACAAAAAACCTGCGGAAGATCAATGATCATAGCAAGCGACGATGGTTGTCTCTTCTTCCATGCCTCGGCGATCCAACCACCCTGCCAGTTGAAGACGATCTTTTCATCAAGACAGGGCGCGTGTGAAGACTGGATCTTTTAGAACAATTCCCCATCATCCTACACCGGTTCTGATTGTGACGGTGCTGCTCAGATTTCTCATCTCCAGCGCTCAAGAGGGACGATGCAGCTGTGGAACTTCCTCCAGGATCTCTACAAAGCCGATTATCCAGCGAATTATGCATTGTAGAAGCAGGCGACTGCTCGATCAAGAATGAAATCCGAGCTCGCCGTGTAGAGGTATCATCCATCATCGTTATCACACACTCACCAGATCTACGATTATCGCCCAGATCCAACTGCGCAGGAAACCCCCGATTCGATTCCGGAGGACGCATTTCCCTCGCACCTTGGGTGCGCGCTGCTTCATTCCCGCCGATCGAAACGCCGAAATCGGCGGGTGCAGAGCTCCGATCGTTGGCTGCCTCGACTTGCCGATTCGCCCTCACCTCGGCACTCCTTTCGAGATTCTCCGTGCGATTCCTACCCGCCGAATCGGAGTATCCTCGGTTGGAGCTGCTGGAGGAAGATTGCGGGGGAGGCTCGTCTTCGACGATGCCGGCCCGACACAAGGGGCAATTCACATGCGATTCCAGCCACGTATCGATGCACTTCGGGTGGAATGCATGCGTGCAGTTGGGCAGCAGGCGAAGCGTCTCTTGCTCGCGGAATTCGTTGAGACAGACCAAGCACTCCGTTACCTGAACCAGACCATCGCCCTTCTTGTAATTGAACATGACGATTGAATTTATGACTCGCTGGTCGAGGCCGGGATCTGGCGCCGCTCCTTCGTTGCTGCTGTTGGGTCGAGGTATAGCCCTCGCGAAAGAGGTGTTTCGTGAGGATCGTCTACTCCTGGACAAGGCTCTAAAGAAGCAGAGCAAGAGAAAGAAGCTTGAGACGACGATTGCTACGATGGTGAGGACGGAGAGATGTCGATTTGAATGCTTTGGAGGAGGCGGTGGTAGACGGTAGACAGGTGGGGCGAATGGATACATACACTGCGAAGGGCATCTTGGGGGAAAGCATGTGAAACACTCTGTTGGGTCGGACATATCTTCAAACGACGCTAACGGCAGGCCATGAGAGAGAGAGAGAGGACGCTGGGTTAATCAGAATTAAAAAACAGGAAGATGAGAAGTTCGTGCTGCAAGTTCTTAGAGTGTGTGTGGACGCTTGTCGACTGGTAGTGGTGGGTGTCCAGAGCTTGGACTGTCAGTTCACCACCCCTTTACCACACAAAATGAGTAATGCCTCTCTCATGTGGTCCCTGCATCGCGTTTATCCATTGACGCATGATCGTTTAATCCAGGCTGTTCATCAGATCAAACCTTCTTGATCAGCTAAAAACCAGAGTTGTGCTTTTCTGAAATCATGCATGGCTGCATCAGAACTTGTAGTAGAGTCTACTTTAATACGTGCCACTCGTTAATCGTCGACCCTCCCTTTGGGTAAATTTCTTGGCCGTCCAAATCATGGGGGATGACAGATCGGAGCTAGCATCTCACGATCGTTTCATTCCGCCATCTATCAACGGACGGTTGGGATTCCTCCACTGACTTTGCGTTCATATTCGCACGCGTAGTCGTGATCGTGCCACAAAACGCGATAAGCAGCCACGTGTATCTGGGCGACCCGTGTATCTTACTTCAAAGCGCAATGGGCCCCACACGTCCTTCTCGCCTATAATGCCGACGGTGGGGCCAGGTTTCGTCCAACTAAAATGACATGCTTGCATCTTTTGCAGTGTACGGCGGAAGGCTAGCAGCATCCTCGCGCGTCTTTAATGATGCTTCGGCGCTTCAGATCGCGCGTCTTAATCAGTTAATCTTGCTTCGGTGCGTCAGATCGCCTGCCCTCCATTTTCTTCCATCGACGGTCAGGAGCACTCGTGAGGTAACTTTCGATTCCCTGATTATTTTATTAAGTGGCTGCTGCATATAAAACCGAGTTATGATGATATTATGGATGTCGTTTATCCCTGTTCACCGGATACCCCTAAACAGTTGATAGCTACTGCCGAATTTATTTATATGTTGGCCTTGTTGTGCTCGCTTTAAATGGGTTGCTGATCAATAGAGAGCATTAGGGGCGCCCATGCCTCAAAACTTTTTACATCTTTATTACAATTTATCAAACACTCCTAATTATTATTATTGTTATTATATTTTATATAATTGCTCATCTAATTTTCGATAATTACTTTCCTATTTTCAATTATTATCATATTTTCCAAAGTCATCAATGATGTATTATTTTATCTTTCGTAAGCTACACTTTTTTATGGCCATTTCTGATTTCAAGTTTATTTTGTCGTTTCCCCTCACCAATCTGCGCATTTTCTTGGATGAAAAAAGTGGGAATCTGAAGAAATTGTGAATTAGAAATCGCATTTTCATGTTTCTGGATGG